>JAECUM010063659.1:0-11766 GCA_016617855.1 Megalonaias nervosa | reverse complement strand
ATATATATATATATATATATATATATATATATAAAATGACCTAGGTCCCGGACATTTTGCTGTGTAATAACTCCGCTGACATTCTATAAATTAATATGAAGTAAAGAGAATTATTTATTCCGTATCTTAACATCAGTTTTAGTGGAATCAATTTAAGTTGTGTTTCAGTTAATATTTTAGAGAATTTATTTATTAAATTATTCACTGGAATTACAAAGTACTCAGTAATATTTTTGGACTATATCACCATTTGGGGATTATTGTGAATTCATTCAAGGACATTCTTTTATTATATCATTGTGATACATCAAGACATTTAGCACATCGGCACATTCCAGGATATTGGTACATCAGCACTTTCAAGATTGGAATTCATTCAGAACACCAGTGAAATTCATTCGGAGTAGCCAGTACTTGTGGACTTATAATAGAACGTTTAGGACTATTTGGGATTAATTCACAATACTATAAGTTCTTTTTAAATTTTCACTTTGTATTCTAGGGAAAGAAATTCTTTTTTGAATTTTGCAAAACTTATTGGTTTTTACTCTATTCTGTTAAGTAGGCTAGGACAATACAGTCCTATCTATCTATCTACTATGTCTCTCTGTCTCTGTCTGTCTCTCTGTCTCTGTCTGACCATATATATATATATATATATATATATATATATATATATATATATATATATATATATATATATATATATATATATTATCCTGTTGACGAGACACAAAATAACGCCACAGTCGTGATACAGATAAATGAAAGGAAAATCCAGAAGAAAGCGAAGTCGACTGCGTTGCAGACGTTTTTCCACGTAACTTCAGGTTCCTTATTTCCTGAGTTTAGTGGTTCTTCTGATTGTGCTCTTTCAATCCTGCTCTCGTTGATGGTCTTATAATTGGTCCTGGAGAGTACAGATAGATTTTGATCATGCGCACTTGGGTTTACCTTATTCCTCCTTGAACATCTGATGGCTTTGACGATCACATGAAGTGTGATCAGCCATGATGGGATTGGGTCGACAGACTCATCTCTGAAATTCAACCTAAGTTCGAACAGCGTTATGATGACAATTAGTGTGCTGCAAGTTATCATTGTTTCCAAGTAAATACCGAGATAAGAAACTTTGTCCGAACTCTGTGGCAACGCTGATGTGACCATAGTCAAAAAGACGGCCATGGAAAGAAAAGCAGTCACAGAAAACGATGCTTTCTCTCCCGATTCCGCGGGAAGCACGAATATGCATGCATTTAAAACAGACAGCATGATGATTGGCATGATGATGTATAACACGTAAAACAGGGGTTTTCTTCTTAAAGTGAATTGAAAAATAACAGTCGCTTCTGCAGATTCCCTCTTTGTGTCCGCACTGGATCTGACGATTGTCCATGCAGAGTTCTCTTCGTATTCATCTAGAATTATTCCCTTTTTCCCCTCCAAGAGAAGTACTTCATCCTTGCTATAACTCCAAGCCACAAAATTCAGGGAGCAATTTTGAGTATCAAAAGGGATGTAGGTAATATCTACATTACATGTCGACTGTAAAATCTGAAGAGGAAGCAAACTGGAGGAAATAAATAAAAATGACAATAACCTTTATTCTTGTAATATAGTCCAACTGCACAAGTTAAATACATGCATGAAAATAAAATACAACCACGAAACAACAAATCTAGGATTAACGTACTAACTCTCTTCATTTGTACGATTTTGCCAGATAAAGTGCAAAATTGTGTAAGGGATTAATATTATAACTAATTCTCTGTATACATTTATTCAGCTCAAAATAACTGTCCTTTCATGAAACATTCCAAGGTAAATAAGCATGTCTCATAATATTGTACTTGGGACCATTAACAAGAAAGCGAAACATATTTTAAATCTGACATCAACGGAGACGGGAATGGAATTTAGTCTATTTTGTTATTTAATTGAGCTTATCGTCGTTTATACCTCAAGTTCTAAAAAAATACATTTTATAGCATGCTATCAAGGACACACTTGATGTGTTAAAATGGTCTTGAAATCGAAATAGAACAAAGCTCTGTATCAGGACAGGTACGCAGGACTAATTTTCGACTGCCTTTCCCATTAATAAAACAAATTTTATTCATAGATACAATATTCACCCAAAATTAACAACTAATTCATTTTAGCTGGTTTACTTGCCTGTACAAATCATTTATATCAACCAGTAGAATGAACCTAAAGACAGATTTTGTTCTCCAAGAACAATGTTGTGAATACAACTAGAGCATCAGCGCTATCTCACTACAAAATCACACTGTGAAGTTCTCTAAATTAGAAGAGAATCCACAGAGATATCTTTATCTTGATGTTGGTTATAACTTTCCAATACATCATGTTAATGAATATTAATCAACTTTTAAATACATCATGTTAATGAATATTAATCAAAATCTATTGGAGGATTTTTTTATAGCTTTGCATAAAACTTAGATTTTTTTTTTACTTCCAAGGTTTTTGATAATCTGACTTTGCATACAAATTCGGGGGTCATGTAATCCGGAAACAATTAGCGAAAGCTCAGATTGATCTTTTATTTTGTCCTGTAAGTGTTCTACTTTTTTAACTGTTCTATTTACTCCATCGCTCACATTCTTTGCTAGATGATTTTGTTTTTATTTTAAAAAATCTTGCCATTTCAGGTTGGCAAATCTAGAGAAAGAAGACAAATGAGATAAATGAGAAACTGAAAAATCAGAGAAAATGATAGTGTGTTAATTTAAAGCAAAAGTCGGGAAATTAAGGTATACTTGGTTTTGAAATCGCGGTGAATGTAATAAATGTAAATTCCTTTTCATGCAACTATATTCATAAAGATTTTTAAATAATTTAAATTCACGAGTCGGCGTTAAAATACCCCATAAACCATTTAGCATAGTTTAAAGCGAACTCTATCATGATGAACTGACCTTACATCTCTTCCAGCTTTTTCTTTTCATTGGACAAGTTACTCATTAAAGTCTTAGAGAAAGACGAGTTCAGATCCAGCAATAAATAAACTATTTACCGCGTAGGATATCATTAGACATAACTACTTACCACTTTGGGCTGACATTAAGACATAATTAAACATAACTATTTACCACGTAGGGCTGCCATAAGACATCATAAGACAGAACTACGTACCACTTAGGGTTGCCATAGGACGTCATTAAATATAACTATTTACCACGTAAGGCTGCCATAGGATATCGTTAAACATAACTATTTATCTGCCATAGGATATCGTTAAACATAACTATTTACCAATTAGGACTACCATAGGACATCGTTAAACAAAACTACTTACCACTTAGGGTTGCCATTAGATATCATTAAACAGAATTACTTACCACGTAGGGTTGCCATAAGACATATCCTCTACTGTCTGCAAAAACATATAAGAAACTGGATCCTAGTCCTTTAAATTCGGCGAAGGAGTTTTTAAGCGCTACATCGGGTTTCCATACGTTGTCTTGCGGAATAAATATTGAGCTTAGGTTGTTATAAGTGGCTTGATTCCATTGTAAATAATAATCATCCCATCTAATCAGAAGGTAGCCTGAAGTGGTCAGTTTCTCTTGCCGTTCATCAAAATCTATTATTCCCGTCAGATAAAAGTCTATAGTAACATCGATTTCCCTGTTTTGATCATAGATGGGCCGAATATGCTTGTTGTATGCATCTGTGATGAAAATTTTGTTATAGAGGTCCCTGGCATCGTCTGAAGTCTGAGCTTTTATTGGAATTATATACATCATCAATACGAAGAGAAACAATGACAAGCGGAGAGTTCGAGGCCCCATCTTATCCTGGAAAATTGATTACTTCTCTTGAATATCAACTCCTTGTTTGGTTCACAGGGGCTCGTATCGTTGCTTACAATCTTACCAATAAACAGCATATATATTGTTTATGATAATAATAATAATAATAATACAAGGGAGACACAAGAGAGACACCTCTGCCACGTTTCCTGCGAGCTAATTAGGAATGGACATTGATATTTCATGTTATGCTTTGCGCAGCGTAATAAATTTGCACCGATATTCAACTTTGTATTTCTACATGAAATTTGATTAATAATATCGCCTTACAGTTATGCCACGTACTCATTTTCGGTCGAAAAACAAAAGGGCAGTATTCTGTTCAGCTCGCTGCACTTACATACTAAGCGGGCGCGATCAGAGACATGTCCAACGGTAAATTGAGAAAACTAGTTGGTATTTCTTGAAATAACAATGTCGATTCTTAAATAGGTGGCATGAGAAGAAGCAATTGTGTCCTCTCTTGTATTTATAGATAAATTTTGAGCAACGGTAAGAGCCATGTAGTTAGGATCATGTTATTTTCCTGAAAACAATTTAAGAAAGTAATAGCACTATATTTGCTATCCTCAAGCCACATGATTTGATATTTGTATTAAAAAATAAACGTGTTTACGATAGAGGAAAACCTTTTCTTCCATTAATTATAAATGGTTTGCCATACAACTAAGGATCCCAGATCGCTGGCATCGTTTATTCCCCACACCTTTTCGAAGAAAGCGGGTGACACGGTATTTGCGTTCCTGCCCGTCCGTCTGTCACACGTTCGTTTCCGTTCTATAACATTTAAAGCCGCTTGTGACATTAAGAAATGAAACTTATTATGCTTATACATCATCAATATGTATGTGTGTCGCTTACTACATTGGGAGTCCTGCCTTTAAGTTCTAGGTCAAGGTTCAATATTTTAATTTTACGTCATCCTTTTTCTTCAGCTCAATAATTTAAAAGCCATTTGAGATTAACGGAAGACTTGGTATAATTTTACTTCATCGCTAAAAGGTTTGTCGCGTACCACAATAGGGGTCAGATGCTTATGGTCAAGATCAAGGCTCAATATTGTACGTTTCCCTCACACATTATCATCCGCTCCTTATATCTAAAAGCATTTGAATCTGAAAGATAAAATTTGCTACACGTTTGGTGACTCGCATGCGTAGTAGATTGTGGTTGTTATTTTCAAGGTCAATGTCAAGGTCACGACTATTTTTCATTACTTTCCTTTGCGCTCTATAACTTTAAAGACGTTTGAGATTAAGAGATCAGACATGGTGTACTCTTACGTGGAACACGAAAAACCATTTAGTGATGATCACTAAATGGTTTTTCGTGTTCAACATTGGTGTTTCTATCTGGTCACGGCTCAATATTTTGAAGTTTTCCATCACACTTTCCCGTTTGCTCTATAACTTTAGAGCCTTTTGAGATTAATGGATGAAACTTTGCATTTTCTAACATCATTGTTAGAAGGTGCGTCGTGTGATAAAATTAAAGGTTCATATGTTCAAGGTCAAAGAGTTCAATATTTCAATCTTCCATCATGCTTTCCTTTTTTTTGCTTTGTAACTTTAGACCCGTTTGATATTATGGGATGTAACTTTGGTTACTTATTCATCATACTTAGAAGATGTGACTGGTACCATTTTGGGATTCGGTCGAAGTGTTAAGGATACTGCTCAATATCATTTACTTTTTGGCGTCCTTTCTCTATCAGTTTTCCTTTTAAGATTAAGGGATTAAAACTTTATATATAAGTAGTAATATGGTGGACAATGGGGTTCCCAGTGGTCGAAAATGTAAGGAGGACTTGGAGGATAATGGGAATTCAACATGGGAATGGAACTGGGGGGGGGGGGCACAATGAAAATTTAACACGGGTGACGTAATAGGGACAAAAGGATTTAAGGGGACAGAAGGATTTTATTGGGACAAAATGGTTTATGGGGACAAACAAAACATACAGAAAACAAATAAATACTTAGACAACACAATAAAACATTTTTAAGAAGAGTGAAAGAGTATATCTTTTCGAATTATAGGAGTGGCTCTGAAAAGAGCCCTCGGGGTTCTTCTCTTTCTGAAAATCCTATGGAAAAACCCTATTATATATTTATAGCCTCAACTTGTGGGAAAATCCTAAAGAATGCCCTAGTATATATTTATAGCCTCAAAAAGTAGCAGTGTTACAAGCGGATAACCTCAATTGGGCGGTATCGTAGTAACAATGTTCGAATTTACCTCAATACGCGCTACTTTAGGAAAGTATGGGAAAGCTATGTTAAATGTTTATAACCTCAAACGGGAAATTAATAATGGAGTGACACTATAGCCTCAAACGGGAAATTGACATGGCAATGACAGTATAGCCTCAAGAGTTTATAACCTCAAAAGGGTTTTGAGATCAAAAGGTGTCACGTTGTGGGAAAATTTTCTAATGCTTCATGCCTCATGTATACATATCTTCTTATAGTTAATTCGTAGTTAAGAACACCTTGGATAATGTCAATACGTATTATGCAAGATTACGACTATAGACCCGATTCTGGACACATAGAAACTGCCTGTCTGTTGTTTAACCATTACGCAACGACCCGTCCGACGTAAATTCAAAAGGAATTCTATAACCATGACGACGAGGCAGAGACTCAGATGTTTGTTTGGCAATCCGTCAGTGATGTCACGACTGACTTGAAAGCAATTTCGGGCTTGGGAAAACGAAAACCAAAGAGTGACAAGTAAGTGTAAAATTACTCAAGGCAGTTTTCAAAGAGACAAGACCGTATCCAATCAAACTGAGGGATTCAAACCTAGGGCAGAGTTTCAACAAGCAACCGCTTATGTTCGAACTAATTCCATTTTTCAATCAGTACATGTGGGAACCTCGCCAGTGGCGGATCATAGAGAAGTGAGAGCCATTAGACTGTAATCCGAATAGCATAAGTTGTGCACTTGTTAAAAGCGGGAAGGAAATTCTGGTTGGAATTCTAGGCTTGGGTTTGCGAACAAAGGCTTCTTGAGGTAACATATCTTCGCCCGAACTTGTCTTGCATTCATAAATAGGTGTTGTAAGATTGATACATTATTATGTACATTTAGTTTATTACAAATGGAATCTTCCACGTATCGCTGAATTATCAACATATAGTAACGTAACCTATAGTGAATTATTAACATCCAAGATTAACGTATGTAGACTATTGGACTGGAATCGAAATGGATCGTGTAATTTACTACCATGTTGCATCGTAATGCATAACTGAATTTATTAGAGAATTGTGTTACAACTTGTACTTGCTTCATCAGTATATGAATATATAGATTGTGAATTATGCAGAGTTAGTCATTGTTTTTGCTTATGCACACATAATTAGATATTTGTATATTTGTATGTCTTTTATAATTCGTAGGGTAGGAAATGCATATGATTGCTATTAATGACAATAGTTTATTATATCGAGAAGTTAACAATTAGGGATGTGTACGCATGTATTAGAGCTCCTTAATAATAATATTATTATAGCGCAATTATTATAGAACAAAGTGTATATGGAATATTTAGATGTGAGTGTGTGAGTTGACCTGTTAATTGATTCGCCAATATTCTGATGAAAGGTCTGTGGGAGTGTGGTGAATTTTCCTGAGATTAGAGTAAGAAGACAAGAATATATGTCCCTTCTAATTCTTCAGGAAGATTTCCGGGTGGATGTTTGAGTCGACATCCAAGGATCGTAGACGAGAAAGAGACGTGGAGAACACGTGGTAGGTGTTTATAGTGACGTCAGCAGTTTGTGTGGAGGCTCAGCGCCGGAATGAGCACGTGATAGAGTGCACCGGAAATATCGAACGGATCCGGAAGTGCCAGGTAGCACGTTGGCAAGGGTACCGGAAGTACCAGAGAGAAACAAGAGGCGAACAAGGATTGACAGATGAGTAACAGAGACAACACTGAAAGGAAACACTCTCACTTAAGGCCTTTAATTTCTTATGATGGAATAATAACTGGCAACTGTTAATAGGTCATTGCTTGTATTTGTTCGAAAGAAATTGCGATTGAGATATTTGTCGATGAAGTTATTGAATATATTTACTATATTTTTAATAAATTGTTATACTTTTCACCTTGAGTTTATTTATATACCTAGACCGTCGGCATTACATAGCAACAGCAGTACACGCTAGTCTAGGTAAGAATGAGAAATTTGTGTGAAATGCGCAATAGAGTTAATAAATGTGGGACTCTATGGCCTCAGAAAGGTTTATAGGGTCAAAGGTAAGGTTAATGGTAAAAGGTTTTAAAATTTGAATTGTCAAATTGAATACCCCCCCCCCTCCGCCCCTCCCCCCCACCGTCTTGTGTTAGGTTAGAGTTTAAGAGCAGGAGATGAAATCTCACAAATATAATACTATTCATCCCACCGCCTACACCAGCCCGCATCCCATACATGCTATCCAAAACATCTTGTATTAGCTTAGAGTGTAAGCGAAGAAGGTGAAATCCAACAAAAATACTTTCACACACCTTACATACTATCCAACATCTCATACACGCTCTATCCAAAACGCCTTGTGGTAGCTTATAGTGTAAGAGGAGAAGAAATCTCAAAAACATACTGTCACGCACCACCTATACCATCCAACATCCCAAACATCCCAAACACACACTCTCCATAACGCCATTAATTAGCGTAGAATGAAAGAGAAGGAGATGAAATCTCACAAACATACAATTACACACCACCCCCACATCCACTACACACACTATCCAAAAACCCCTTGGGTTACCATAGAGTTTTAAAAACAAAATTAAATCTCACAAACCTAATATGCATCACACCATAACAATGCTATCCATCACACCACCTACACCAGCCTACATCGCATACACACAATTCAAAACGTTTTGTGTTAGCTTAGAGTTTAAAAAGATCAACTCTATCAAATATGCCATCCATCACACAATAAATACCATCCATCACACCACCTGTACCATCTAAGACCCCATACACATACTATCCAAAACACCTTGGTGTTAGCTTAGAATGTAAACGAAGGATATGAAATCTCACAAACATAATTTCCGTAACACCATCTATACAATCCAATACTCCATACACACAATCCAAACCTTCTTGTGCAGTTTCTTAAATCCCACACCTACGATCAAAAGATTGGGGTAATTGTGTAAACGAAGAAGATGAAATCGCACTAAGATAATATTCAAACACATCTATACCATCCAACAATAGATGCACACAAATCCAAACACGCTTTGTGTAGCGTTTAAAATCCCACACCAACTATCAGAAAATAGGGGTATAGTGTAAAAGCAGATGAATTAACACAAACGCACTAGCCAAACATACCTATAATATCCAATACCCAATAAACATAACGTCTTGTGTATGCTTAGGTTTTATTCTATTGCTATTCATCACACCCCCTATACCATCCCATAGCCCCCAAACTATCTAAAACACCTTGTATTAGCTTAGAATGTTAGAGCAGAAGATGAAATCCAATAAAAAATACTCTCACACACCTTATATACCATTCAACACTATCAAAATGCCTTTTGTTAGCTTATTCGTCTGATAGTAGGTATGGGGGCACTACTGAAAGCCTTTTTGATTGTGTGTATGGGGTATGCGATTTTAGAGGTGATGTGATGGATAGTATGTATGTTGCTTTGCTGTAGTTTTTTTTTTTTTTAAATCGTCCCTGTTTGAGCTGATAGCTGGTGTGTGGAAACTACACAATGCGTGTATATCTTGTTGGAGAGAGAGAGAGAGAGAGAGAGAGAGAGAGAGATTAGATACAATCTATTAGACAACAACTTCTCTCTCATGACAATAATGCGCTTTTATCCACTATGTATCGCAATTTTTAATTCTTTACTCAGAATTAAATTAAACATAAGTGACTCTAAAATGAATCTATATCCTTCTTTTTTAAGTATTACCCAAGACCGACACAGCACGATAACACCCTAGGAACAGTCATGACATACACTGCACTTTCAAAATTACCCGCTACCTGATATTGCATTTTCTTGGCGCACCTCTTCATAATGTCATCTTCAATATTTATTGCTCTATTGCATAATGTTGCCTACTATCAAAATTTCGATGTCTTTATTTGGCTACATAACAGTCTATCATTTTTAGTTGCGTTCAGTGATCAATTAAAATCACCTTATGTAGGTACGCGCCTCCTTATTATTAAAATAGCGTGTATTACTGCTCTATAATCGGGTCTAATTAATTAAAATATTGCCTGGCAGATATTCAATTTAAACGTTCAGCAATTTTTTTCAGTTGTGTTATTCCTACAACATTACAGAATATATGTATATTTTTTTTTTCTTCCAAAGAAATTTTGTAGATACCGGTGTGTTTGCCACACATGATTGCCTTTGTCTGCGACTTTGTAGAATATAGTATGTAGTACATATACACTGTATTTTTTATTATCTTTTCTCCATGATTATATGTTATGTGTATCTGTATTTTTACTCGACCTTTGTCCAAAATCAAGTTATTGGTGCATCTGACCAGTGACATTTATTTTTATAAACAAAATAATACATTGTTAATATTTCTTTATGAATATGGATTAAATATACAGATCATTATTAATTGTAAACATATTCAATTCAGTCTGAGTTAAAGATAGTCTTGATTCCCATTAAATTGACAGAGTATTTCCAGAAAATGGTTGTTGTTGTTATAGGGTTTAACGCCATTTTCAGCACAAGATAGGCTATACATGCCGGCCTGTATAAATGCTGGAGGAAGAACCTGCGAAACCCCGGAGAGAACCACCGACCCACGAGAAGCTACTGGCAAGCTTTCTCACGTACCCACATTGGCTGAGCCCGAGACTCGAACCCACGTAGACAGAGGTGAGATGGCAGTGATCCGTAATGATGAGCTCTTTAGAACACTCGGCCACTCGGGGCCCCCTCCAGAAAATGGTATTTGCGACGTAGGTCAAGTAGAGGACTATATAAACTTGTTTACATTATGATTATTTATTCTTACCTTAACATCTGAGGCGGAATCAGTCTTATTATTGAGTTCGGGTTTTCATTTGGGTGGATTTATTTATTCAAATTATTATTCACTGGAATCTCAATGTGCTCAATATTATTCTTGGATTAAAACATTAATTTGGAATGACAGTGAATTCAGACAAGGACAATTTGGATTTTATTATTGTAAAAATCAAAAGACTGCTAACACAACTCCACATTCCAGGCCATTGACAAATAAACACAGTCGATACTACAGGCACATCAACACATTCAATATCGAAATTTATCTACTCTATTGGAATTTAATTGGAACTTTATACATTTGGACTTGTGACATAACTTTTAGGACTCTTTAGGATTTAATTCACAATAATGTAAGTTCTGTTTAATTTTCAAGTTATATTCTGGGGAAATAAATTATTTGTTGAATATTTCAAAACCTTTTTGTTTTTACTCATTTCTATTACTTAGTTTAAGACCATAGAGTCGTAGTGGTAGCATCATCTTCTGGTGATGTGTGTACGTTCTAGATGCTATTGGGGTGGTAAGGAGATGAGTGCCGTAACCCGCGGACCCGAGTTCGAATCTCCCTAGAATACGAATTATACAGTCTCTAAACTATATGATAATATTATTCATTCGTATTTAAAAGTTCTATTACTATTATCAAACATTCTCCTGTTGAATCGAGGGATAGGACTCACTCTCCCTCCCCCTCTCTCTGTAATCTTAATAACAGTGTACTGTGTTGCCATACGTAAATCTCTCTCTCTCTCTCTCTCTCTCTCTCTCTCTCTCTCTCTCTCTCTCTCTCTCTCTCTCTCTCTGTATATATATATATATATATATATATATATATATATATATATATATATATATATATATATATATATA
>JAECUM010063658.1:0-20936 GCA_016617855.1 Megalonaias nervosa | reverse complement strand
AAATCACGTCTGTATTTTTATGTCTACCTCGTGAAAATATTCTAGCTGGATTTGATTGTTTGTCCAGCATAACATCATCGTACACCACTAAATTATTAATGAATCCATGAGGGCCAGTGGCCCTGAGATCATCTACAGATGGCGCTTCATCAATATCAGTAATAAAGTCTATGACATTGTCTTCATGTAACGATTTTGCGTTTTCATTAAAACCTTTAAGTACTTCGTAACATCGCTGATCATCTACAGATGGCGCTACTAAATATAATTTATCCAACTTCAGCCATCGCATTATTAGATTAAGCAATAATTGCGTCTTCCCACTTCCAGATGGGCCTATTATAATCATTCTGATAGAATTCGGAAGCGCTGGATGGTGTTTTACTGGTTCTTGTTTTCGTGTCGCAGAAAAGTCAATTATATCCATATAATAAATAATATGAGTCTATATTGTGTTCGATGCAGAGCACCTACCGATACTACTGAATTAACGACAACAACAACAAGAAATAAAAGACGTGCACTTACAGGCAAGTGTGTGAAATGTGGTACCAAGAAATATAAATTTATTGCAACAAAGACAGGTGGGGTGATATCGCTGCTTCGTTAGGAAAATTACCAGGAACTCCATGGGCTAAATATCCCGGTGAGAAACATTTACCCGGATATAATTATTGTGGTCCTGGAACTCGACTTGATATCAGACTCGATGATCAAGATCAACCAAAACCAGGAGAGTATCCAGTAAATAAGATTGATCAAGCGTGTCACGTTCACGATGTCGCGTATAAAAGTAAGGATTTGCAACACCGACATCTCGAAGATGTAAAATTGATTCACGCGTTAAATTCTATACCTAATAAATCTCTCAGAGAAAAATTAGCTAGTTTTCTAATAAAAACTGCTATGAAAGGTAAACTGGTGCTAGGGGCTGGCAATTAATTATATAACTATCATAATGGAATCTGTTTATTATTCCCCGAGAGGATTCTGGAGAGGTAAGGCAGCGATTAGTAAACTCGCCGAAGCAGCAAAAGTTTCACGTAATGTCGCTGCATCATGGCTAGCACGACAGGCAATATGGCAAATCTTCCTAAGTCCACCTAAAAAAATTCATTACGCGCATTTGATGTTAGCGTTCCTAATGAAGTTCATCAAGCAGATATTTTGTTTTTACCACACGATACCATTAAAACACGTGGACAAAAATCACGCACGTACAAATACGCGTTAACTGTCGTTGACATTGCGAGTAGATATAAAGAAGCGGAGCCATTATCAACGAAAACAGCATCCGAAGTTGCATCTGCGTTTGAACGCATTTATCAACGTGGTGGTCTACGATGGCCAAAACTACTACAAGTTGATCCCGGTAAAGAATTTCTTGGAGTAGTATCATCGTTGATGAAGAAACATAACGTTAAAATCAGACGAGGACATACCGAAATTCATCGTGATCAGGCAATTGTTGAACGATTTAATAGAACACTTGCTGAGCGGTTATTTGGATACCAATATGCAAAGGAAATATCTACTGACTTCAAAGATAGATCTCGTGAATGGGTTGCAAGATTACCGAGTGTGATAGCTGCGTTGAATAATGAAATTACTCGTGCAACTTCCATGAAACCTTCTAATGCGATCAAAAAAATATATATACCCAATGGCTACGGACAACGACATGAATCTTTCTCTCAACCAGTATTAGGTAATGTTACAGTTAGATATTTATATGAACCTGGCGAACTTGAAGGTGGTAAAAAAAAGAGCAACCGATCCTATCTGGAGCGTGACTACACATAAAATTTCTAGCGTAGTTAGATCCACTGGAAGACCTGCCATATACAGACTAGATTCTACTGCCCCTCAGCGTGGATTTGTACGTGAACAATTACAAGTAATTCCTGAGGATACGCAATTACCACCAAGTTCAATTTTGTAAACGTCCAGATCCTCGACGTCGATTACACTCAAGACAAGTCAGCATTACATTTTCACGTGTATGACCAAGATCACTATTAATTCTGTCTACGGTAAATTGTCTTGGATTATTATTTGAATGCTGCCATGATATATTACAGTTGCAACTTGCGCAATGATTATTTTGTAGTTGTTTTAGTTTTATAATAAATTCAGTATCAATATCAAAGTCACGATTATTTTTTTTGTCACACTGCTTATAACCAGATAGTTTTTTTTCTTATTACGTCATTATTTTCAGTTTGATCATTATTTTCTATAAAATTCATAATAACCCTATGTAGTTGAGATATTCTCCTGACTCGAGATACGGCGAGATATACTAAATTTGACCACTCGATCCTATCATCTACAATCCAGATTTTAGTATCAGTTATAGTTAATCCCTGTGACGAGTGAATCGTTATAGCGTATCCTAACGTCCACGGTGATTTATTCATACTCAGCGCATTCTCAACGACATTAATATCGACTAAAACAATGTCATTCAGTACAAGATTTTGTACTCGGGCATTTTCAGCGTCTCCACCTGGTATTTCAACTTCAATATTCTGTCGTCGAGTATCTGCTGGGCGATAACATAATGGTACAGGTAACGTTGGAAACTTTTCTTTATGTAACGTAAATAATTTCTTTTGCAGTTCATCACGAACTATCTTTTTACTCGCGACTATCAAATCAGCGGGATTCATAAAGTCCAAAATTCATTCATAGAAGTCTCTGGAATTACTCCTCGCATTATCTCACATTGTAGTCTGTCTGGCTGAAGTCTGATTAATCTTTTAAACTCTTTCAGCGGTTCATCAATAGCTCTATGGTCATTATGTATTTCTTCATAATAATTTATGTTATTCTTTAGCCATTCATGTGGAGACTCTCCAACAAAGGGTGGTGGTTGACCATGATCGCCACACATAATCACAGCAGTATTCTTTGTCAATAACCATTCAAGAAATGTTTTTTGTGTTTCTAACGACACCGTGCATATCTCGTCCCATATAATATATTTAGGTATATATTTTTCACCTATTCGCTCAGGAGTCCACGTGTCTCCGCACCATCTAAAGAAACTGTGATATGTACACGATTTTACTCCTCGTTCTTTTATTTCTCTAGCAAGTTTATGTGTAGGTGTCAAAACAATTATATCTAAACTATTAGTTATAAATAAATTAATCGCACGAGTTGTTTTACCTGAGCCTCCACACCCATTAAGATAAACGGTCTTATGTCTAGCTACAGGATCGTACACAGATGGTGCAGATGACTTTGATGTTTGATTATTATTTCTGTAATATGTCTCCACAATTTCAACATCGGCAGATTCAGAATAACTAAATATATTTTCTTGTTTTATTCTCCATGTTCCCCATTCACCATTACCGAGTTTTAATAAATCTTTATATTTTTATGTACATAAAATGAATCCGTAGCGACTCTGACAGCGTGATGAGGAAATTTATTTATCATCGATAGTAGGTTTATCGAAACATAAGCTAACATCGAAGATCTTAAATGAGTAAATTGTGGTGAGTCGCCATCAAGGTAGCTTACAATGGTACCTAGTTTCGTTCCATCTGATAAATAAGCATTACATCTGTTTATAAACGTATTTTTCTCAGTTGTATCAGCGATTATAAAATCTAGTTCAGCATCGTCCATAATCAATCTTGTACACGCTCGTTTATAATCGTATGAACCACCTTGAGTAAATTTACTGATTATCTTTCTACCAAGATCTTTTGCAAATTTCTCATCGTACTCGTTTCTGCATTTATTTATTTTAATAATATGATCTTCATCAATATCAGGGAATTCTTTTTTGGTATCATCAATATTAAATCTGTTCGGTTCTGGTAACCAAACTTGCTTCTGTGAACTATACGTTATAATCGCTTCAGTTACTCTCAACGATATTAAAAATCCAACATCAAGCATATACCGCAATAGTACTATCGGAACCCAACATTTTTCTGAAAAATGTCTTCCAAACCAAGCATAAGTAATCGGATGGAGATTTTCTGCAAATTCGAATAATTCTACATGAGAAAATCCGGTTAAGTCAAAATCTGGTAAATGTCCGTTTATCGCAACCCTGGTCATGTCATGTGTAGGATGTCCGAATCTCTTAAAGTATTTAGAACATACTCCATATCCAAGAAAACTCCCAGGATAACATGCAGCCATATCAACTGAGATAACATCACTATGGTTGTATTTGGTGTTCCATAACCCACCGTGACCATATTCTAAACAGCTTTTCTTGACATCTTCAAGGAATTCTGATCGTGTCGTTTTCCATGAATTTTTCTCCTGAGCGAAATGGGCAGCAACCGATGGTACGGTAAAACAGTTATTCAGTAATTGTCCAACTATGACATCATCAGAGGTATATTTCAATGCAAGATGTTCCATTTCTTCATGAAGAAATTCTGTACGATAAATATCACCGTTAGGCCGTACAAACTGATCGTAATCGTATTCCGAACTTTGAAATAACCAAACAGACACAGGGTCGCTTTTGCTGATATTTTTAATAAAATCAAATATATCACCATCATAAAACTTAACTTTTCTATCTCGTGGAAATATCGTTACAGCATTAGTCCATGCATGTGCATTATGATCAACGATTGTTATAGGGTTTCCATTTTTATATATTTTGGTTCGTATAATATCTCTCCGGTTAGTGTTTTTACTGTTATTGGAAATCTTAATAACTTTTCTAGTTCAGCAACATCCTTAATAGATGCACCAGCATCTTTAACCGTTTCTGCCCATGTGTTTATTTTTTACGTCTTAAATCAGTTAAGCCATTACCACGTATCGCATTTGTAAAATGCTCTGTAACTCGTTCAGCTACGCAGTTTATTCTTGATATTTTCATCGGTTTGAGATCCGTAACATTAGGTTTATCATTCAGCGGAAATATTCCATATACAATTGCAGTTGCTGGATAACTTTGTATATAGTAGGGTTTATCAATACCAGTAAGTATTCCGGGCTTAGATTTATTACTCAAAAGAACAATATTACCCCCGGGCTGCACACGGACTGGATCACGCTTATCACGAATAATCCAAATATCTTCTTCTGTATTTACAATAAATTTTATTAAAATAAAATATTTTTGATTATCAAGGTGATTAATAATTACTTTTCCTCGTTTGTCATTCATCATATTAGTAACATTTCCAACTCTGAATGTGGACCATGCATGAACTGCACCATCGTCACGAAATTCCTTTTTTGCTTCACGAATACGTTCGATTACATCCTCATCCGTTAATGCCAGATCCTGCATCGAAGTACTAAATTTATATTCTGATAGTCTGTCAAGGTCAAATCTAGCAGGGGAAGGTTCAATAACGGATAATTCCTCCATATTATAATTAGGGCAAGTATATATTTAATTGGACATTAATCTTTTGTATATGATTCAACCAAATCAATGCCACTGGTTAAAAATCGGTTATACTTCTACTTGTAATAAATCATGCGTGAATGAATACTGTAGTTATCATATGCAATGTGTCAGAAATGGAAGTACAGGACCAAAACCGTGTATCGTGTGTAGTGCTGGAGTGCGAGGAAAAACTCAATTGTGCGCGCAATGCGGTGGTAAAACGTACAGAGAGTTAAAACGATATTATGACAAAAAAAAATAACGCTGACTCTCCTATAAAAACCGAAGAAGATTATTTGGCTAGATTTTCAAAAAACAATGATTTAGACAAATAAATATTATATATAAATGGAACAAAATGAGTTTGTGTCACATCCAATCATTACTAATTATGAAGCATCACGCGATGGTATCATCAGGAATTGCAGGTTGAAAAAACCAGTCGGTAGTATTGGTAATACTGGTTATCTTAGATTTACTGCTAATGGCAAGAAAAAAGGATATTTATCTCATATATTTACCTACGAGTGTTATTTTGGAATGATCAAGGATGGGTATGTGGTGGATCACATCAACGGCAATAAGCTTGATAATTCGATTTCTAATTTACGAGTTACTACACAGAGTCAAAATTGTAAATCCGGAAACACAGGAAGGTGTAAATTATACAGAAAGAGAGCTATTAAATCCGTAAATACAGAGACTGGGGAAGAAATTAGTTTTGAATCAATTAATTCTGCTGCCAAATATTTTGACATAGTACCACGATCGGTACAATTTGTCGCAGAAAATATACAAAAATCTTCCCTTTCCAAAAGATTTACACAAAAAATAAATTTTCAATACGTTTAGTCTACCGTATTTTTAATGATTACTTGATACCTACTGAAACATGGTTGGGATATAATATGAGGTATCCATAGAAACATATCCATGAGAGATACCTACGTTAATTTTCCCAAGGGTTTTGTTTAGCCATAATTACAGTCACTGACTCTGTCAGGGGTCCATCTTCACCGCTCTCAGCGTCATTATCATTTTTCACAGAATCAGATAGCATAATCTTTCTTAATTGCATTACACGATTATCCACAATCTTTTTTCTTTCGTACTCGTGAAACAGTTCGGATTTAATATTTTCGATAGAACGTGCAAGAGGTGCAAATAGCTTTACTTGATTGTCGTTTACCATAGCTAGTGATTCAAGCATGGATTGATAAATTAATTTTATAAATCTGTAGTTTGAGATAGTGTATATTTATTATCAAATTTTCTTTGTTGCAGTAATTCAAAATCGCACATGATTTTCTGAGGGTCGAGATTATCAGATATTTTTATTCCGTTATGTTTTAGTGTTTTAATAGCACAGATAATATCATTGATGTTTTCATGGTTCATTATATATATATTTATATATTTAATATAATATTAGCTCCCATGACTTTTTTTTTGTCAGGGAGCTGTTTTGTGTGTGATATATGGTTTTGGTTTTGGACGGCACAAACATAAACTTATCCTAATGATTATATGGTTATGAAATATATACAGATGGTTTATGATTTTGATTTTGGACGGCACAAACATAAACTTATCCTAATGATTGTATGGTTATGAAATATATACAGATGGTTTATGATTTTGGACGGCACAAACATAAACTTATCCTAATGATTCTATGAACATGAAATATATACAAATGGTGATGACGGGGGAATCTTGTCTACGTCCAACATATTTTGTACACTCTCCCCCCATACAAAACCCCGGGAGTGTAAAAGGTACACCCCTCAAGGGTGTATGATAGGAGAGTGTATTTTGTCTGTTGTGGATATCGAGGAAATTCTCCGGGTTTCCCCAATTAAATAAGCATCAGTCGCCAAATGCAAGATAATATCTTTAGCATTTTTTGAGACTCGAACACACGAGAGTCTGTAGAGCTTCGATCTACGTCCAACCGTCTTACCATTTCGGCCATCGTTCTCTTATCAATAATACAGTTAAATTTAAATATATATATATATATATATATATAATATTTGTGCTGTCTCACAGAACTTGTATTACTAATAGAATGTAGAACTGTACTTCAGTTTTTCAAAATTCATAAAATAATTTACGCATATAAGTTTTAGTTCGTTAAGGTAACAGACAGACGGACTAATATACGCTATACACGTATATATAATTGGGTTCGTACAGGTAACGTAGTAAGGGAAATAATCGCTCAATTTACTCCGCAGAGAGATAGCCGAGTTATCTCGCTTTATTATATATACAATTGCTTTAATCATAGAAATTTGATTATTATTCATGTATTTACTCATCAGATTATTTTTTTGTCCCCCTGATTAAATAATCAGACGTTCTATGAGCGTATATACAAATTAATATTAAGAGATTCTTGTCTTAGATCCAAAATATTTCCTGACTGGTCAGTGAGTTTGAAATTTATTCTTGTCAGAAATGGATTATGAACTCGCAGGTAAACGGGATTAATTGGTTCAATTACAATTAACCACCCTGGTGGATCTTTAGGGCTAAATGAATATAGTATATACCCTTGCTGAGCTTGGCTAGACTTAGAAAGATCTACCTGATAGCTACCTTCAATAACATCGCATACCAGATTGATTGCAATTGTTGTTGTTATGTTTACAATGTCCGGCGATATATTTCTACCGGCACCAAAGGGATTGTTATTGTGTTTTAGTATAACCGGTGGTGGGGCTATTTTTCTCCACGATTCAATTACTCCCGGATAATATTCTTCAATAAGATCATTTAATGATTTCTTCATTTCAGTGTTATTTAAATCTGGTATAACAAATGTTTGTAAATCTTTTTCTGTTATTTTATAATGATTAAGAAATACTTGTTTAGTATCTGGTTTTGTGTAACCACTTCTACTAATATCAGTCGCAACGTTTATAATACTTCGATTGGCGATGTATAAATCGAATAAGATACCATTCAAGTGTTTTATTGACTCGATTATTTGCTGCTTTACATTATTATCATAATGTTGTGATAATGAAATAAGTAAACTTCTTAAATCATTAAACGTTTTATCGTATTCGGGTTTAAGATCATCTAAAATTTCTTTAAAAAATTTTTCATCAACAATCACTCGATGCCCCCCCCCCTCTGATGTAACGATAACATTGAATGCTGATCTATTCATCTTGGGGATCCTTTTACCGTAAAAATCGGTAAAGTAATATGTATCGTCGTTTGGATCAGATCTAAATAATATATGTCTCCATGGATATTCTTCTCGATATTCTGGATTTTTAATGAATTTTTCTTCACTCGTTTTAAACTCATTTTTAGTTGGTTCTGAAACTCCATTATAAACAGGTGCAACTTCAGGCCATCCTAACACGGATCTGATCGAACTTTGATAAATATCTACGAGATAATCAGGAGAATTTATTTCAATCGCCGCTGATAGTGTTGGTTCATAAACAGTAATCGCTATTTTAGATTCTTTCCCTGTGATAGATTTAATTCTGCGTTGGAATTCATCATTAATCTGTTCTATTTGATAACTGCCCGTTGAAATTCCAACAACCTGCCAGTCAGGCGTTCCATCCGGTTTATTTTTATTCGCAAATACCAGTGAATGATTTGGTTGTTGTCCACCAAACGGTTTTGATCTAATATTAGGCCAACTATAATAAACTCGTAATTGCGCTAATGCTATTTCCTTTGCTGGAATTGCAGTCGGAAAATTAACGCTAAATTCAGGATTGGTTGAACTTAATGATATCATAGTAGTTTTGACGGCGTTGTATTAGCTACGATCTGCTGAAGTAATTCTAACGATGACATTATTATTATCGTTATTATTTAATTCTCCATCTTTCCGTCACTAGAGAACGCATCGCGTTCCACTATGAACGCTTCATCGTAGGTTTTCATTATCGTTACGAACTCCTCATCGGATATTTTACCATCACTGAGATACGCTGAAATATACGAGCATAATTTAGTGTATGCGGCTGTTGCTGTGTGTAATTTCATCACGTACTCGTTTAGTTTATCATTCGTACACGTAGATATTTTCTTAGCGATAATACTGAAAATACCTGCGCATGTTGTTGCCGTTGAAACTATAATTGTTACAACTGCAGGCGCTATCATCGTTATTGTTGATAGTAATAATCCAGTTCCAGCAATAACAGCAGAAACCGAGTATACCATTATATCAATAACAACCATACGTCGACGATATTTTTTACCTTTATCGTGTAATCGTCGATGATATTTTTTAGTTTGGTTTGACACTCACATACTTGAGTGTATCTGTGACGTTGAACGTCGATAAATGATTCTTGATTCATTATACTTATCTAGGTAATTAATTGAGGAGTTTCGGCTACAAACTCAATACACCACCAATAATCTGCTGTGGTTAACTTTTTATCATTCGCTATTAGCATAAACGTTTCCTCGACATCTTTATTTAACACTATAGACACAGTTCCAGAAAAACTATCGGTTGAATGACGCCATGTAAATGTGGCAAATATAGTAAATTTTTCAGCACAAAATATAGATAATCTGTATACACCAGTGACCTCTGCGGTATGTTTAAGAGTGTTATTTTCCGGTGTCCATGTTGCCTTTTCCTGATGCGACTGTGTACACGATATTAATGATCTGCTTGTGAGGAATTTTAACGAGATTAGTTTTTGAATAATGTTAGGAATACCACTAATGATATCGTTGAGTCTTGCGTTAATGTCAGCGAGATTAATAATAACAGTTGGTGGAGTTCCAAAAAATTCGTTAATAGATCTGTTTACATTTCTACGAAAATTTAGAAATGTTTGTATGTGATTATTATATTCAGTTCTAAATGCAGTAATTCCATCATTGATAGTCGTTAACGAAGTAGTTATTGGAATTTCCTATCGTCGACGTATTTCTTCGTTGCAGCGTCAAAATCTGTTTCTGGTGTTCTGAGATTATTAATACCATTATTATTCATGTCAAGAAATGCACGCATTATACCACCGCGCACTGACACGTATTTGGATTCTTGATCATCGACGTATTTTTTTGTTGCTGCGTCTGTATCTGCGATTGGATCTCCAAGATACGTAATTTTTCTTCCTGACATAATAATGTCACCGGTAAATACATCACCAGTTTTCTTAACATAATCGTTAACCGACTTACCGGAATCCTGTATTTTACCCTGATCAGTGAAAGTAACGACATTATTAACAACCGCATTTGGAATTCGTACAAGAACATCTAGTAGTTGTATATTACTCGTTTTTAATCGTCCTTGTCTCTCCTGAAAAACGACGACTTCATTTTGATCCACACTTGTTATATTTAATAAATCATCGATTTCATTTCTGAGCTGATCAATGGTTGCATATTTAGATAAATCAACCTTCTGAGCTCTACCTGAGGATCTTCCGTAAATATCTACCATTATATTTACTGATATCAGTTTAAGTGTTATGACGTAGTGTAGTGAACGCGTGTACGACTTTATGAGGCGGTGCTGTTGATTTTGATACAGCATCAAGCATAGCGAGGGGTTCACGGCCGTATATTGGAGGATCAGTTATTTTTTGTGTCGGTAGCGTTGAATACCAGATTGGAGCAGTAATATTACTGACATAATGAAGAAATTCTTTTGGTGGTGCTAATCCATACGAATCAAAATAAATAATTCCACGTGGATCAATTGCATATCCTACCCAGTGCGTGTCTGGGCCAGAATTTTTATCGAGATTAATAATACCGGTTTCAAGATTGTTTGGTTGTTTCGGTAATTGATCGCGCATAAAAACACCTCTGAAATTTTTTATTTTTAATTGCTTAGCAGCATTAAGTAAATCAAAATTGGACATGGGTGTTATTAGTAAACTGTCCCTGGTAATCTTAGACCCCTTCCGTACCACGAAGGCGGGGTCCCTGGTAATCTTAGACCCCTTCCGTACCACGAAGGCGGGGTCCCTGGTAATCTTAAACCTCTTCCCTTTTTTTTGATTCCTTGTCCAGTTGCTTTCTTTAACGCCATTCCAGCAGCGGTTCCAACAGCACCTAATGCAGCTGCTTTTGCAACAGCTGGTGCTGCAGCTGCTATTAATGCTGGTATAGCTGCGAGAAGTGGAAATATACCACCCGATTTAGCGATATTTTTGATGGCGCCCGCAGAAAGATTAAGTTTAACACCTTTATTTGATTTTTTAGCGTCATTGAAGTTTTTGAACTGACGCTCGGTCAACGATAGTTTATTTGCACCGGTCATTTGTTCTCGCTTTAGCGATATTTTTATTCCACAATTAATTTTTGATGCTGATTGCAGCCTTTTAATCTGACCAGGAGTCAGACTTACACTAACGTGATGATATGACATTATTAATATTATGAACGATCTAATTACATATTTTCTACTGGAGCATCAATAACTCTCATTCGTCCACCAACACCCTCGAGTAACATCGATTTATCGCTGAGTATAACAGCAATTGCTCTGTAATTTACAATAGCTCCTATTGTTACACGAGCTCGAAGATGAATATCTACAACAGATTGTCTGGTTAAATCTAAATGTTCTAGTGAAAAGTAATAAATCGGATACAGCGATGTAAAATCTAGCTGCGATATTTGTAAACCAGTATCAATGTTTTGATCACGCCCCATGAATGTCATTAATCGATGATATGCACGTGCTACATGATTTTGATCGAAATTTAACAAAATATCCTCGGATGGTTCTTGGTGTCCATTTATCCTTAATGAAACCTCAGAAACACCAAGATTGTCAAATATCATAATACTAAGATTTTGTTCGTTTATTCGTGCAGTATTTTGAAACGCAATAAATATATGTCTTGGTGCAGAAACACCTTGTTGAGAAGCTATCTGCCATGTAAATAAACCATTAATATTACTCTGGATAGCATCTGTGGTCATAGTCAACCATGACAACGTTGATTTACCGCCTTGACTCATAAAAGATAACAACCGGTCTTCTTCAGATATTGACGGAGTCATCACTGGCATCCAAAGGGAAAGTTTTGTTAGTACTACTATACCAGGATCAGTACCGGGAAGTCGCCAGATTGCATCATTGTCTGTGCCTTTTCGTACTAGTACAACTGTGTGTTTGGCTCCGAAAATGACTTTTCTAACATTTCTACAGAATCCAAAAATATGTGAAAGTGGAATCGCACATGAAAATGCTCTCCTATCACCTTTTAACATTGCTCGACGTGATCTAAATCCTAAGTTGAAATCTGTATCTACATCAATAATCATTCTCTCTACGTCTGCTACGGCGGTTCTAGCAAAATTTCTTGGTTGTCTTATTTCATATTGTTTGTACTCTGGAGAATCAGTTGTATCCTTCGCAAACATCATTGATGGACCAGCTGATCTTGAGTAATCGTCGCTGTATCTCGCAAGACCAAGTATTGTTGTGGCAACATCGACGTCTTTCTGAATTGATTCAATATTTTTCCCGTCAATCATGTACGTAGAGCTATCAAACAACGCCATAATACCATTATTAACAAAGCCGACACTAACATCAGCTCCATATGCTACTGGTGCTGCAGGAACAGCGTTATTTAAAATTTCACCTTCGACTTCAATAAATGCTTCAGTGGGTAAGAAATATCTACTTGTATCTTGAACCTGTAGTTCGATTCTTCCACGCTGATTTGGAATTCGGGCGTCATAAGAATAATATTGATAATCGCGCACAGATTCATCTTTGAGAATTGCTGCGTCTATGTCAAACGCGGTGTTAGAAATGCGCTTAAACATCTTTATTATTATCGTCTTCGTCTAATTCGAAGACCACTTCCTGCTATCAGACTAGCGGTTATATTTTTTTCCTTTTCCGACATCGGGATATCAGCTAACTCCGCTAGTTTTTGATTAGCGGCTTGATTTATTATTTTACTTACGCTTGCTGGCATCACTTCAGTGCTGGGCAATTTCACAGGTTGAGATCGTACCGGTCTGCGTATTAATCGCGATAGTCTATCTTTAATTGCTGAAAACGCTTTGCTAGCAATATTACCAACAGCGCCTATACCTTTTTCACGAACAACATCAATAGCTTTCATTCCTAGTTGCTTTGTAATCGGTATTGCTTTTGGGGCTATTCTTGTAAACAGACCTTGAATAACATCACCTAGTCCATCTCCGTAGGTTGCTCTGTATACAGGTAATCGAGAGTTTATTACCCTGACCATGGTAGGTCCACGTTGAGTACCATGCACGATCATTGTTATTATTAATTGTTTTTATCACTAATTACATACTTAATCACTATAATAATCGTCGGCGATTTCATTAATAAGAGACCGATATACATTAATATCCATGATGCCGCCACTAAATAATCGTTTGCAAATATCAGCTGCTTCATTAATGATTTCTGGGGAATTATTACCAGCTCGTTTTCCTCCGATGAGGATTTCTAGTCGATCGACATCAACAAGAACGTTATTGGGACAAGTAATAAGACCACTTCCTAAACCACTTCCAGTTGCGCCAGGATCGTCTTGAAATTCTTTTTCTTCTTCCTCTTCAACTTGTTCCGGTGATACTTTTGGTGATCTTAGAAGACGACGAAATGATTCTCTTAACGTTCTTTTTTTTCGTTTTTGTTGTTGTTGTTGCTGTAGTGGTTGTTGTTGTAGCTCTTGTTGTTGTAGTGGTTGTTGTAGTTGTGGTAGTGGTTGTTGCGGTGATGGTAATTCAAATTGTGGTGGTGGTAATTCAAATTGTGGTGGTAATCGTTTACCTCGTTCAACCTCTTCTACATATTTATTTAAAGTCTCACCAAAACTGTTAAAATCCTTAATATCTTCTCTAGATCTGATTTCTGGAATACCAGTAGCGACGCGATATACATCTCTGATCCAATTGGTAGAGCTTAATGATTTAACATGTTCTGGTTTTACATAATTTTTTCTTTCATAATATCCATACGCGGCAATATCAAATAATTGGGTTGGATCCCTGATAGCAGCAATACCTTCAGGTGTAAATTTATCTATTATCTTAGTTCTGGTTCTTGGTGGTTGTGGTGGTGGTTGAGCTGCTTGTGGTGGTGGTTGAGCTGCTTGTGGTGGTGGTTGAGCAGCTTGAATACGACCAGCAATATCAGCAGGTAATGTTTCAAGAGCTCGTTGTGTTGCCTCAGTTGCTGTAACAATTTTCTTTGTTGGTTCGACAATCAGTTTAAATAATTTTTCTGTACCCTCTGTAAATTCCACCTGAGACTCCTGACGCGATTGTAGTTGTTGCTTAACAGAATCACGAACAGGTAGATATTTTTAATTGCCTCTAGTCGCTCTCGAGCTAATTTAGCTGAGTGTGGTTCTTCAATACTCATTATTGATAATATCTATAATGGCTGTTTAATTTATAGCAGCAGAGAGGGTGAATGACATACGCGTAGTGACCAGATTGTGAAAAAATCTGGTCAATTAAAGAAGTTTTCATTATTAAGGCAAAAACTTCTTTTTTCAGCCTTCGTAGGAACCCTTAATTTTCAAAAATAAGGTCTCTACAAAGTTGTAGGGTTCACCCTCTCTGCTGCTCCATTTCTACCAGACTTCACGTCTTACAGCATCATCAGCGTACTCGGGTTTCAAAACTCTCTTTTCTTTCATCAAAACTCACGGCAGAATATTAAGGTAATTCATTTCTGTCAAGTTTTTTGATGTACGCAATACTATTTTCGGTAAATTTATCACCAAGGTCAGTACTCTCCCTTGCTTGTTCTGGTTCTGGTTCTGGTATACGATCCCTTATATCACCTATTTCAGCACGAGCTTGGTCAATACCTTCAAGTATTTCTCGCATTGGTTGAGCAGCAGCTATTTCACCTGGAAGTTCTCGTAGAATCTTTTTTGTTTTCTTAGTTCTTTCCGCTATTTTTCCAGTTGCACTAGCGGTTTGCTCTAACGTGGGAAGAAGACCTTAGGTAGCCTTTGTAACTCTTTCGGTAGCCTTCGTAACTCTTTCGGTAGCCTTCGTAACAGGTTTAAATAAATGTTCTGAACCTTCTATAAACTCCACCTGAGACTCCTGACGCGCTTGTAGTTGTTGCTTGACAGAATCACGGACAGGGAGATATTTCTTAATTGCCTCTAGTCGCTGTCGAGCTAGTTTAGCTGTGTGAGATTCCATTATTGATATAATAATGATTTAATTAAGCAACACCGGAGCAGCAGGGAGGGCGACGACATCGAATGAGTGAGTGGCTACATAAACAAAACACGCCATAACAACGAAAACATAAATGTCAAACAATAAAGTAACAAAAATAAGCTAACCTGATCGGAAAAGTTTCGGGTCGGTTAGAGATTTCGGTTTTGACGTTATTGACGTTTGCATTTTCGTTTTTATAGGAAACTTTAGTTTTCAGCGTAATCTCTAATTGAAAAAGTTGTAGGATCCGCCCTCCCTGCTGCTAGAACATTCAAGACTATTGTAAATCATTTGTAACGTTCTATAGTTTTTAATTTGTGATAAGACATTTAGGACTATTTGGAATTTAATTTACAATATTTTAAGTGTCACTTGAGTTTTCACTTTGTATTGTAGGGAAATGAATTGCTTGTTTAATTTGTTTAAAATGTCTTTTTCATTGTCTTTTTCATTGTCTTTTTGCTACATATTTTTGATCTGGAGTTGTGACAATGTATATTTTCACCATCACCACACCAAATTAGGGCAATAAAATGTAGAATACATACAAGCAGTATAGGAAGAGCCAAAGCAGAAAATAAGGTCAAACACTTATCCAATATTATCCAGTCACTGTAACCAACAACAGACAGCAAATGTGCCATAGTCTACAACGTGACTACTTTAAGTGAATTACCACAAGCGAAGAGAAACAGCAAATGCATTACCACAAGCGAAGAGAAACAGCAAATGAATTACCACAATCGAAGAGAAACAGCAGACGTGACGTCAAGAAGGAACACTCTTTGTCACTCAGCGATAAAATGGCCGAGTGAACACTAAGTTAAACATGTTTACACAAAATAATTAACTGTACAACGCAATTCTACTCAACAGTTCTCAGAGTGATGGTGACAACATTTCACGTATTTAACATGAAGTAACCATATTGGGGGTCTGGAGATAACGATCGTGTCTTTAAAAGTTTGGACTTGGGGTAACGTGTGATCAAATCTTGTTGTGTCTGAAAATAAAGATCTTGACCGTCAAAATCCTAAATGTTTTTATTTCAAGCATCAAACGAGATAAAATCTAAAATTTTCAGAAAAGATGTACGTACTGATTACATGATTTTTAACAGCGAGATGAGTAGCTACAGCCATGACAGTAACGTAGTTATAACAGCACCGTAGGAGGAGGAATGAATAGCATACTTGATGTAGGTAAATGTTGTACAAATTTGTACGCGGCTAAATTTAGAGCCTATCCAGAAGATATCTTAAGCTTTACACCGTCAATTTACAATGACACAGCAGAAAGGAGATATTAATGGAAAAAATTATTAGAATTTAAACAACACGATGATGGCCCGGTATATCAAGCAGTTGTGGCAGTCAATGATAGAAATAGTCGAGCTTACTGAAACCATTCGTACTACAAAAAGGAAAAAAAAAAAAAGAAAATGAGAATATTTGCAAATTGTTTAAATAAAACGATATGTTTAAGACGACCATCCCGCTCGACTATTGATAACACCTCAAGACAATGTATCAGGTACAATATAATATGGACGGCCATCTTGTTCAACTATTGATAAAACCTCAAGGCAATTTATCGGGTACAATGTATTATTGACGGCCATTCTGCTCGTCTATTGAAAACACCTCAAGGCAATGAATCAGGTACAATGTATTATAGACGGCTATCAAGCTCGAGACCGCCCTGGTGGCCTAATGGATTAGAGCGTCCGCCTCGGATGCGGGAGGTCGCGCGTTCGAACCCCGGTCGAGTCATACCAAAGACTTGTAAAAATGGTATTAGCTACCTCGCTTGGCGCTCAGCATTAAGAGGTTATTGTTAAGACTGGTTAGCCTGGTGTCAGGATAATGTGACTGGGTGTAACATGATGCTACACATCTGCGGCATGATGCCTCAGCTCTAGACATTACTATAAATTGCCACACTGCAGACATCGTTGCGGTATGACTGAAATTTTTTTAAAGCTCCGTTAAAACGTCAAATCACACACACACACACACACACACACACACACACACACACACACACAATCCTGCTCGACCATTGATAACACCTCAAGGCAATGCAACAGGTACAATATATTATAGACGGCCACCCTGCTCGACTATTGATAACACCTCGAGGCTATGTATCATTTGGATGTTTTCATAACTTTTTAAATAAACGACACAAATAGTGTTTCGAAACATAATTACTAAAATCCTGTAAGATCAGTTGTTTCTACAAATACTAATAGCTAGTGGGATGAACTTAAAGAAATTGGTGAAAATAAGATACATTGAATTGACAAGAAACTGGAGCACTGAACAGCATGCCCACACAATAAATAAATACTCAATTTTATTTGTTGGTCATGCGGATGACCATCGACAGGAAAATATTGCGGACAGACGTATGAATATTATACCAATGAATTTAAACACAATTTAACAGTGATATATATTTTTCGATAAACTCCTGGATTAAAAAAAAAAAATAAAAAATTTGGAAATGATACACGCGGTGCTTTAAGATAAATATTTACAGAGAAAGTCTGAAAAGACACAGTTTGACGAAGGAAAACAGTTTCCAACATTAAAGTTAAGTGTTTGTTGGAGATGGAAAACGTTGAATACTTTAATTTTCTAAGATAGAGCCATGTATACGTAAAGGAATGGTTTAACTAAACTCTAGTTTGTAGTCAAATTTAAAAGAGAAAATAGGCTGAATATTTTACCAGAATTAACATAAGAAAATATTTTCAAAGGGATACATTCCTAACTCTACCGAGGAAATAGTTATAACCAGGAAAGTGACTTATAATGGTCCGTTTGTTTTGGAACTGAAGACTTTTAACTGTTGGAGATATAGTTCATGTCTTATCAACAAGAGTTATCCCCATGCAACCAATAAGACGATGTATACAAAGTTGAAACTATTTTGAAGACCAGCAGAAAGAAAAGGAAAATGTATGTACTTCTGAAAAGGAGTGCATATGGTGATTCATTTAACATGTAACTGTCTTGATGTTAAAGCCGTTTATAGGTGGACGGAAGATAAATGGATGACATCTTACACGACAAATAGTGATCTCTGAATGACGAACTGAATGACATATACCAAAATGAAAAGTTTCGAGGCCAAATAAATGATCATGAAAAGTATATATTAGTATAATTGAAAGGATAATGTCATACATGCGTAGTATTAACAGTTCCGTTTCCAAATACACGATTATTTATCCATTCAGTGTCTCGAGATTATTTCACATTGAATGTTATGGCACGAAATAATGACTCATCATCGCGATAGCATCATGGAATATCTCCTTTGTATGCATCCCTAATACTGTCCGCCATGTGTGGATTGTTTATTGTTTGCATTCTATATAAATTATCCCCACACTGCTTTCAACTCCGTTTATATTTGACATGGATATGTATTATGTTGTATATACCATGTACAAGTATTAAAACTTGATCTGATACATTATGTTGTGATAAGCATCAAAGACTTTGCACGAAGGCATTGATTAATGTTGTGGTAAGTATCGAAGAGATATTTCGAAGGCATCCTTTATGTTGTGATGAGTATGAAAACATTCTTTCGATTGCATCCTTTATGTTTTGATAAGTATCGAGAATTCATTCAATGGCATGCATTATGTTGTGATACGTATCGAGGAATTCATTCGATGCATTATGTTGTGATAAATATCGATAATTCATTCGATGGCATGCATTATGTTGTGATAAATATCGAGGAATTCATTCGATGCATTATGTTGTGATAAATATCTAGGAATTAATCTGATGACATCGATTATGGTGTGATTAGTATCAAGGAAGTTATATGATGGTGAAGAGCATCCGTTCCTCAAGTCAGCAACAACAACTGGAAAGTCGATTGCATGTGGGTGTTACCATACCCTATTTTGTTACCATCTTGAACCTGCACTTACACACACACACACACACACACACACACACACACACACACACACACTATATATATATATATATATATATATATATATATATATATATATATATATATATATATACCACATACATTAAAAATAACATGCATTTAAAGTGTTGGTATATAGCAATTTGATATACCAGTACTATTGGTATATCGAATTGTGATCCGCCCATGGCGCAATAATACGCATATATAAACATTCTCGCGAGCGTCTGCAGTTGATTCTAGATCAATGATCAATTTCCTCACATTAGTCACTACTGACGTATGAAAAATAACGATGAAAAGTATTAATAATCCCCGTTTTCTAAATTAATTTAATATGGTACACATTTTCATCACAATCCTTTCTGCTTTCTGTTCTCCCCTCCCCTCTCAAGCATAACGGACAAACTGCGCAGAAATGTGGAATAAGAGAGAAAAGGAATTTGGGCTGGATTAAAACCTTGAAATAGAAATTACACCAAGTAACCTACAAGAATATGGTTCGTTGTAACGATACGTGTGCACTTTCCTTGGGATTTATCAGCAGTGTTTATCAATGATACAATGTTGCAAACCAGTAAATTCCTCGGTTACGTGGTACACATACTGTGATATATTTAATGTTATGGGTTTTTTGTTTTTTTGTTTTTTCTTAAACATACCATAATGTTCTAAAAAATAGATTATTATTATTTAAATATGAAAATGTCCAAAGGTCTCTCTCTCTCTCTCTCTCTCTCTCTCTCTCTCTCTCTCTCTCTCTCTCTCCCATAGTAGCAAGATACGGGCTAAATCTATGAATTGACGAACGTAGAAGATTTTATTTTCTGTCATCCCATGATATCTCTGGACTTATGAATGATGGTAAAAGTTAAGTCAAACCGACCAAAGGATGAGAGAGAGAGAGAGAGAGAGAGAGAGAGAGAGAGAGAGAGAGAGAGAGAGAGAGTTTATGGTCGATTGTACTGTTGCTAAAGCAGAATAATGGCTTAGATCAACTGTAAATATATTAAAATATTTTAATTACCTCTTGTTGGTTCGTCAGTTGGCTTAGTTTCTATTCCACATTAATTTCCATGCGCCGGTATGTGAAAGGCGTAGCTATCCAAGTGTTGCTAGTGCTCTACTTTTATCATTAAAACCATCTTTCATGTTTAAATCATAAGTATATGTTATATTGATTTAATCAATGTGGAGAAAAATAGAAACGAAGAAAAGAAAACAATCAACTTAGCAATATGCAGAGGTGATTGCAAATAGCCACTAAAGGCATAGAACTACATTTGGTAGCGGACACACTCGGGGATGTGAGGAGTTCATTCACTAGGTCAATACACGGCTGCCTGTAGTAAATCTGAACTCCGTTCAAAGGGCAAATATATGT
>JAECUM010063657.1:0-11635 GCA_016617855.1 Megalonaias nervosa | reverse complement strand
TTTGAAATCTGGTCAGATAATCTTCTACGGTGTTTATAGGAGATTTACCTGACAATGTCAAAGCATCATTTTTTTTGTCATAATATCGTTTTAATTCTCTGTATTTTTTTCCGCCACATTTTAGACACAATGGAGTTTTTCCTCTGACTCCAACACCACACTGAATACATGGTATTGGTCCTGTACTTCCATTTTTGATATTTTGCATATGTAGTAGCAGTATTTATTCACGCACGATTTATTACAAAGAGAAGTATATCCAATTCTGAGCCAAGCACATTTGTTTTTTGTTTCAATCATTATATATATATACTAAAATATTAATTTAAATACTTGTCTTAATTATATGGAGGAATTATCAGCAATTGAACCTCAGATATCCAGATTTGATCTTGACAGACTATCAGAATATAAATAAAGTACTTTGATGCAAGATCTAGCTTTAACAAATGAGGATATAACCGAACGTATTCGTGAAGCCAAGAAGGAATTTCGTGACGATGGCGCTGTTCATGTATGGTCAACATTCAGAGTTGGAAATGTTACTAATATGATGAATGACAAACGAGGAAAGGTAATTATTAATCACCTTGATGATCAAAAATATTTTATTTTAATAAAATTTATTGTAAATACAGAAGAAGATATTTGGATTATTCGTGATAAGCGCGATCCAGTACGCATACAGTCAGGAAATAATATTGTTCTCTTAAATAATAAATCTAAGCCCGGAATACTGACTGGTACTGAAAAGGTATATTATGAACGAGAATCTCCTGTGACTGCAGTCGTATATGCAATATATCCGCTGAATAATAAACCTGACGTCGGGGATCTAAAGCCTATGAAACTGTCAGAGTCAAGAATAAACTGTGTAGCTGAACGAGTTACAGAACATTTTACAAACGCGATACGTGGTAATGGTTTAACAGATTTACGACGCAAAAAAATAAGTATGTGGGCAGAATCAGTTAAAGATACCGGAGCGTCTATCAAAGATGTCGCTGAACTAGAAAAGAAATTAAAATTCCCAATAACAGTAAAGACATTAACCGGAGAGACTTTATATAAGTCAAAATATGAATCAAGAGGAGCTTCTATAAATATTATTGATCATAATTCGCACGCATGGACCTCAGCAGTAACAATATTTCCACGAGATAGAGCAGTTAAATTTTATGATGGTCATATATTTGATTTTATCAAAAATATCAGTAAAAGGGACCCTGTGTCCGTTTGGTTATTTCAAAGTTCAGAATATGATCATTACGATCAATTTGTACGGCCTAATGGTGATATTTACCGTACAGAATCTCTTAATGTAGAAATGGAACATCTTGCGCTGAAATATATTTCAGACGATGTCAAAGTTAGACAATTATTAAATAATTGTTTTACAGTTCCATCTGTAGCGGCTCATTTCGCTCAGGAGAAAAATTTATGGAAACCAACACGATCGGAATTTCTTGAAGACATTCATAAAAGCTGCGCAGAATATGGACACGGACGATTATGAAATACTAAATATAAGTGTAATGACGTTATATCTGTTGATATGGTAGCGTGTTATCCTGGAAGTTTTCTTGGATACCGAGAATGTTCTGAATACTTTAAGAGATTCGGACATCCATCACAGGAGATGACCAGGGTTGCGATAAACGGACATTTACCAGATTTTGATTTAACCGGATTTGCTCATGTAGAATCATTCGAGTTTGTAGAAAATCTCCATCCGATTACTTCTGTTTGGTTTGGAAGACATTTTTCAGAAAAATGTTGGGTTCCAATAGTACTATTGCGATATATGTTTGATGTTGGAATTTTGACATTATTGAAGGTGAGTGAGGCGATTATATCGTATAGTCCACAGAAGCAAGTTTGGTTACCAGAACCAAATAGATTTAATATTGATGATGCCAGGAAAGAATTTCTTAATCTTAATGAAGATGACATTATTAAAATTATTAATAATATACGTAAATGCAGAGACGAGCACGATGAAAAACTTGCAAAAGATCTTGGTAGAAAGATAATTGGTAAATTTACTCAAGGAGGAGCCTATGATCATAAAAGACACTGTATTGATTAATTATGGACGATGCTGTACTCGATTTTATAATCGCCGATACAACAGAAAAAAACATATTTATAAATCGGAGTAATGCTTATTTGTCAGACGGAATCAAACTAGGTACAATTGTGAGCTATCTTGTCACCATGACTCACCACAATTTACTCATTTAAGATCATCTATGTTGGCATATGTTTCTATAAATCTACTGTCTATGATAAATAGATTTCCTCGTGATGCTGTCAGAGTCGCCACGGATTCGTTTTATATAAATAAAAAATATACAGATTTATTAAAACCGCTACTTGGTAATGGTGAATGGGGATCATGGAGAATAAAACAAGAAAATATACTTAGCTATTCTGAATCTGCCAACGTTGAAATTAGGGAAATATATTACAAAAATAATAATAAAATATCAAAGTCATCAGCACCATCTGTATATGATCCGGTATCTAGACATAAAACCGTTTATCTTAATGGGTGTGGAGGGTCAGGTAAAACAACGCGTGTGATTAAATTATTCATGAATAATAATTCAGATATAATTGTTTTGACACCGACACATACACTCGCCAGAGAGATAAAAGAGCGAGGAGTAAAATCGTGTACTTATCATAGTTTCTTTAGATGGTGTGGAGACACATGGACTCCTGAGCGAATGGGTGAGAAATATATACCTAAATATATTATATGGGACGAGATATGCACGGTGTCGTTAGAAATATTAAAAACATTTCTTGAATGGCTATTGACGAAAAATACAGCTATAATAATGTGCGGTGATCATGGTCAACCACCACCTTTTATTGGACAGTCTCCACATGAATGGCTGAAGAATAACGTAGATTATTACGAGGAAATAAATGATGCCCATAGAGCTATTGATGAACCGCTGAAGGAATTTAAAAGGTTAATCAGATTACAACCAGACAGAGAACCACGTGAAATAATGCGAGGAGTAATTCCAGAGACTTCTATGAATGATTTTCTAAATTTATGGAATCCCGCTGATTTAATAGTTGCAAGTAGAAAGATAGTTCGTGATGAACTACAGGATAAATTATTTCTGTTACATAAAGAAAAGTTTTCAGATCTACCTGTACCATTATGTTATCGCCCAGCAGATACTCGACGACAGAATATTGATGTTGAAATTCCTGGTGGTGGAATACAGAATCTTGTCTTGAATGATATTATTTTAGTCGATATTAATGTCGTTGAGAATGCGCTGAATATGAATAAATCACCGTGGACGTTAGGATATGCTATAACTATTCACTCATCACAGGGGTTAACTATTTCTGATACAAATATTTGGATTATAGATGATCGGATTGAATGGTCGAATTTAGCTTATCTCGCAGTTTCTAGGGTCAGAAGAATATCTCAACTACATAGGGTTATTATGAATTTTACAGAAAATAATAATCAGACTGTTAATAATGACGTAATAAGAAAAAAACTATCTGGTTATAAGCAGTGTGATAAAAAAAAATAAGCGTGACTTTGATATTGATACTGAATTTATTATAAAACTAAAACAACTACAGAATAATCATTGTGCAAGCTGTAACTGTAATATGTTATGGCAATATTCGAATAATAATCCAAAACAATTTACCGTAGATGGAATTAATAGTGATCTTGGTCATACACGTAATAATGTGATGCTGACCTGTCTTGAATGTGATCGACGTAGAGGTTCTGGTTATGTAATTGTATGTGGTGGTAATTGTGTGTCTTTAGGAATTACCTGTAATTGTTCACGCACAAATCCACGTTGAGGGGCTCTCGAATCTAATCTGTAGATTGGAGGTCTACCAGTAGATCTAACTACACTAGAAATTGTATGTGTAGTCACACTCCAGATAGGATCAGTTGCTCTTTTTTTACCACCTTCAAGTTCGCCAGGTTCATATAAATATCTTACAGTTACATTACCTAATACTGGTTGAGGTTGTTGTCTGTCATCGCTACGGGGTATATATTTTTTTGTGATAGCATTAGAAGGTTTCATGGAAGTTGAACGAGTAATTTCGTTATTTAACGCAGCTATCACACTTGGTAACCTCGCAACCCATTCACGAGATCTCTCACCGGACTTAAAGTCAGTAAATATTTCCTTTGCGTATTGGTATCCAAATAACCGCTCAGCAAGTGTTCGATTAAATCGTTCAACAATTGCCTGATCACGATGAATTTAAGTGTGTCCTCGTCTGATTTTAACGTTACGTTTCTTCATCAACGATAATACTGCACCAAGAAATTCTTTGCCAGGATCAACCTGTAATAACTGTGGCCATCGCAAAGGTCCTCGCTGATAAATTCGTTCAAACGCAGATGCAACTTCAAACGCTGTCTTTGCTGATAATGGTTCAGCTTCTTTATATCTACTTGCAACGTCAACGACAGTTAATGCGTATTTGTATGTGCGTGATTGACGTTTACCAATTTTAATGGTATCGTGTGGTAAAAATAAAATATCTGCTTGATGAACCTCATTAGGAACGCTGACATCAAAATGTGAATATTGAATTTTTTTAGGTGGTGGTAGATACATTTGCCATATTGCCTGTCGTGCTAACCACGCTGCAGCAACAGAACGTGAGACTTTTGCTGCTTCAGATAATTTAGTAATCGCTGATCTGCCTCTCCAATATCCTCTTGGGCTATAATAAATGGATTCCATTATAATAGTTATATAATTAATTACCAGCCCCTAACATTATTTTACCTTTCATGGCAGATTTTACTAGAAAACTAGCTAATTTGTCTCTGACAGATTTATTAGGTATAGAATTTAATGTATGAATCAATTTTACATCTGCGAGATGCCTTTGTTGCAAATCTTTATTTTTATACGCAACATCTTGAACATGACACGCTTTATCAATCTTATTTATTGGATACTCTCCTGATCTTGGTTGATCTTGATTATCAAGTCGGATATCAAGTCGAGTTCCAGGACCGCAATAATTATATCCAGGAAGATGATTCTCACCGGGGTATTTAGCCCACGGAGTTCCTGGTAATTTTCCTAATAAAGTGGCAATATCTCCACCTGTCTTTGTTTTGACAAATTTGTATTTCTTCGTGCCACATTTAACGCATTTGCCCGTCAGAGCACGTCGTTTATTCTTCGTTGTTATTGTAGTTAATTCAGCAGTGGGTGTAGGAATTTTACACCGAACACAGTATAGATCCATATTATTTATTATATGGATACAATTGACTTTTCGGCGACACGAAAATAGGAGCCAGTGAAGCATCATCCAGCGTTACCAAATTCGATAAGGATGATTATATTAGGTCCATCTGGATCGGGTAAAACACAACTATTACTAAATTTAATAATGAGGTGGTTAAAATGGAGTAAACTGTATTTAGTAGCACCATCTGTAGATGATCAACACTGTTACGAAGTACTTAAAGATTTTAATGATAAAGCGAAATTAATTAATGAAGAAGATAAAAATAATGATGTTATCGATTTTATCACTGATATTGATGAAGCACCGTCAATACATGATCTAGATGGATTTATTAATAATTTAGTGGTGTACGATGATGTTATGTTGGACAGACAAACAAATCCAGCTAGAATATTTTCCAGAGGTAGACACAAAAATACAGACGTTATATACGTCACTCAGCGTTATACACAAATACCGAAGGTGATCAGAGACAACTGCAATATTTTAGTTGTATTTAATGGAATAGATAATTATACGTTAAAAAATATTTACTATACCTGGTGTTCAGGGGATATGGACATGATGAAGTTCAAAAACTTTTTTGCTCAAGCACAGGCTATTCCATTTGGATATATAACAATAAATCTACATGATCCAAGATCTAGATATCGTGTAAGTCTGGATAAAATCTTTGGTTAATTAACGATAGCAGCAGGCAGGGTGGCCGACAAAAATTGAGTGACCCGCGAGTAAACTAAACGCATTATAACATAAAAAACAAAAAGTCAAAAATAAAATAACAAAAATGAGCTAACATTATTCGTTTTGGTAATAATAAAAGTTAGGATGTTCGGTTTAGCGTTATTGACATTATTTTTTCAGCCCCTGTAGGAACCTTTATTTTATGAAAACTTGCTCGAAACCAATTTGTAGGGTTCACCCTGCCTGCTGCTCTCCATCTTAGTCTGTAATCTTCTCCGATTGAACAGCGTGCCATCATTCCGGTACATAATGTCGTTGCCAGTGTCAAAGTCACAGGAGGAATCTGTAGGCATGGCGGAGAACATCATACTGAGGAGGGTTTGGCCAACACAGTGTATTGCTTGACTTCATTGGTGACCAAGAATGGTTCATATGACTTACCGCCATCTATAACACGAACAAGCATGCCATCATAGAATTGCCGAACCACACGATGCATATCTCTGGGCAATTAAATTTTGCCACGATCTTCCTGATGACGGTGTCAAAAGTTTTTATCAGGTTTTTATTGTAGAAGTTGGAGTTCTGTTTCTGGCATTTCTCCCAGAATTGACGAACGGTCCCTCGTCATTTCCGGAAGCAACACTGATTCTACTGTAGGCCCCTCGTCATTTCCGGAAGCCACAATGACCTACTGTAGGACCCCTTGATCGATGGGATGTAAAATGACGGTTCTACAGAATTCTGGTACGGATTGTGCCGACTATTGACAGCAAAGGGATGCCCCAATCTTGTCGCAGGATTGTCTGTTGCTTTTCCGATTGTACAAGTGGATGATGGATGCATCTTTGCACTCCTGAGGTATAGTTCCCAGAGTCCACATTGATTGGAAGAGCTCAATCAGTTTCTGTACCATATGCTTTGTAGACGTCTGATCTTATAATCTTTGCTCCAAGCTATTTGCCATTTGACAGCATTTGGATTGCTTTCCCAGTTTCAGTCAGCCCTTGAGATCAGCAAGTGGTATGTTGATTTCCACTTGTGGCAGTCGATCAATTGCCTCCTCGCTGATAGATGGCTGTTGATTGAGGATATTGCTGAAGTATTATCCCCATCTCTGAATTATATTTTCTTTGTAATTGAGCAATGTGGTGCTATCAGCACTCAGTATTGGAGATATTCCTGGTGAATGTGGTCCTTAGATTATTTCTAAAGCATGATATTAGTTCTTCATATCATTCCTGTCAGTGTAGCAATGAATCTGATCTGCCTTATTGCTCAGCCCTGAGTCTTCCAAGTCTCTGAGTTTGTAATGGGCGGTACTTATGATGTTGAACTGTGCTTTCTTAGGCGATGAAGACTGTCTTCTTGATATGCCTTCTGTTGACGATATTTCTCATTCAGAAGTCTATCTATGGCAGCATCGTGCTCGTATACTCATAACACCAATCTCGATGTTTACGTTTGGTGAGATAGAGTTGTTTTTTGAATGAAGTTGGGTACAGAGGCTCTGAAGGATGCCTACTTTTCCACTACATTCTCTGAGCTAGTATCAATTTTATCCAGTTAGGTGCACAATTCTTTACCAAATGTATATTTCACATTCTTGGGCTTAAATTTGGTGACATTAAGTTTTCTGGGCACAATTCAGCCTTGTGGTCTTCTCATAGGCTGAATATGGATATTTCGCTTGGAGACTATGGTCCTGTGGTCATTCTAGAATTCTGCACTGCTCATGGCATTCGTCACTCGGATATCCTGCCTGTCTCGTATCCTGACGATGACATAGTCAATAAGATGCCACTTCCTGGAGCGTAGGTGTATCAAAGACGTCGTTTTGCGGTTTGGCAGGTGGAAAAAGAGTGTTGGTGTTTAGGTCATGTTCAGTTCATATTTTCAATAGGAGGAGTCCGTTGCTCGTGCATGTGCCAGATTCATTGCTACCAATGACAAAAAGTCTCCCAAGGAACTGCCGTCGATTAACAGTATGGAGAAGCCCAGAAAGAGTTTTAGTAAAGCTGTACTTTCTGTGGTAAGAATGGAGGCTGTACCATACCAGTTGTATATTGAATCCACAATGGAGGCCATCGGTTAATACAGATAATATAACAAAAACATAATATCTTTATATTGTCATAAGTCAAAGTTCTACAAATAAAAAAAAAAATTATTCCACAAAAACACCAGGAAGATAAACCCCTGTAAATACATGTAAATATGACGTACTGCAATCTGGGATATTATCAGATTGTCAAAATCAAGGTTTTTTTAAGAGATCCAGTGTCGATAAGAAATCTGAAAGTACGAAATTTGGTTCTTGAGAGGTTTCAATACAGGTGAAAGATTTTCGTAAGGCTGGAATGTATGGGATACAAATGGAGGCTTTAACTGGCAACAAGCTCATTATATGAATTATATGCACCTTTAGTCTTGATATCAGGACATGTTGCCACAATAGAAGGGTCTGATTTAATTGAATTTACTGCATAAAATGGAGGACTTGTTGGGTACGTTTTGAATTGGGAAAGATGAAATAAAAATTTGAGGCGTTGTGATAAACAATGTTGTGATTTTGGAACATCTACAGTTTTGCAGTATTTGGAATAATGATTTTGCTCCTTCTAAGTAAGGAAGAATTTGTATGTCAAAAGGTGGAATAAATTTAGTTTCGGAGCTTTCTAAGCTAGATTTTGAGAAGATAGTTTGCTAGTATACAGAAGATCATATTTTGTTCATATGCTATAAAGCGATGGTTCGTTTATCTAAAGACCGAGAATGTTTTAAGCCGAAGTTCTAAATAAACCCATGCAAAGGCGATGTCTCTAACTGTGTATAGCATCAAGCATCTTGATATTAAGATTTACAAGCTGATCCGTACATAATAAAGTCAAGTCGGATTTAGTCCTTTCTAGTGACCTGTACTAACAGGAGAAAGGATTTCCGAACTTCACCCCAATCTGTCTTTCTTACAATTGTTATAAAATTCAGAACTTTCAGACATTTGTCCCCAAGGTTTCTTATATATTATCCGGAAAGTCAGTTTAGTGGATAGCCGTCAGTATATAGTTTTGAGTTATCACGATATCGATGAAATCAGAAGTGCATTAAAAAGATTTAGACTTCGAAAAAGTGCACCCGTTTGCTTCTGTCCACTTCTGTGTTCTGTTTAAGCTGATCTGTATCTGTAGTCAACTTTCAATAGTATGCATACTCTTTGAGTATCGAACAGTTCAAAAAGTTCTTGAGATGGGTAGTTGGTTTCTAGATGATAGCATTTCACTATGGATTGCGTTAAAATATCTAAGGGCCTTTTTCCGATCCCTTATGGAATCATTGCACTCATAATCAAACCATGGCTTGCTGACATGTTTAGGAATCGTTTATGACATTGTCTTCCCAGCAACATCCTGTAGTACCATTATCAACAGATGTATTGGATTCAGTATGTTGTCAAAATGATCAGGTGACAAGGTTGATTCGCAGAGGGATTGAAATGTTTCCCTATCTACCTTGTTCAATTTCAGTCTCTGCTCTAGCTCTTCAGGTTTGAACGTTTTGCTTAAGTATATTCAAAATTGGTCACTAACGCATAGGTCGTCACCAACGTCCCATACAATCTTAAGTAAATAAGATGGATTGCAGCTGGTCAGCTGTAAGGTCGAGTAGTATCCTCTGACAAAGAAGGCACAAATTCGGTTTTGAAACAAAGTTTTCTATTTGTTTCTCTTTTCTGCTTGACATATTTTTAGCCACAAAGAGTATGGTAGGAATTAATTCGCAACGTAGAAGAAACATATGTTGATAACTGTTCACTAAGATCAGATTGATTGACTGAGTACTTGAAGGAAGGTATATTAAGCGAAATGAAAAAGCTGTTAGGTAATATAGACTTTCTCTGGTTGAGAAGATTTTTTTTTTCTCACGATAATGAACACCTCTCCAATGGCCTTATTAGTTTTATTACAGATTTTACAGTGTAGTTTTGAACGTCTTCTTAAGGGATAGAACTTCTGACTCGGGTTCTTAGGTTAAAGCCTAATTTCAGCAATACAGTTCCACTGTTTTCTTGTGTCGGATATACTTATGGAAGTAGTGGAAGCATGTGAATACTGGGGGGTTTCCTGGTATAGTATCAGAGGCTATCAAGTGTTCGTACTCTTTAGATTTCCAAACTTATTGAAAATCCTTTCAGAAGTCTGGTACATTCGTCATTTCACTCTAAATTTGGGTTTCATTTAAGATTTTGACTTTTTAAAGATCCCTTCAGGTCCACATCTCTAGATTTTAAGACTTAAGAAAGATGATTGCAGAAGTCTTATTCAATCTTCATTTCACCTCGTTTTGGTTCCTAACATAAATTTCCAACAGTGCCAGTGGTTTGCTGTTATTTGGAGGACCGGAACCGGTTCCTCTGAAGTAGAGCTGGACATCCTTATAGTCGCACTAGTTCTATGATAACTGGGACCACTTGTGTACTTCCAGTTTTGAAGAGGTGAATTTAAGTGGTTGATTGGCGTTATATGCTACACACTCTGTTTGAACATTTGCTCACATGGGTTTCGGAGGGGGTCAAGACATTGAATTTGGCATCGTGTCTGTCTTGGTAGGGACAGGATTTGTGGATGATTTCTTCTTCACTGCGGCCGTACTGCAGTAGGATTTCCAGGCTGTGTTAAGTGGAAATGTGGCTTTCACAAAACAAATTTATCTGGCCTCGGAGATTCTAATGATTTTCTCTCGTGTTTTAACTTTGGTTAGTCTTAAGACTACGAGAAATGGTCGCTTTGAGAACTTTTCTTAGCATCAGATGATCTATCATTACTCTCTTGGCCACTTCTAGGTCAGACTGGTTTTCTTTTGCAGCCATCGTTGTAGTGGCCCTAGTTCTGGCAGTTAAACCAATGCAAGGATTAATGATAAATGTGCCAACTACAATGCTCATGAACCCGGCTTTGATCGATGTAGGTAAAGTGTCGCAAGCTAACATCAGCAGATAAGTACTTGTGGGAATCTGCTTACTGTTACAGAGAATATTGAACACGGAAGAATTATATTGCTTTAGTTTGTGTATATTTTGTGTGATTCAATTATATTGCTTTATTTTGTGTATATTTTGTGTAATTCATCTGAGTGTCGTTCAAAAGACATCGTCCTATGTGATTTTAGTTATTATATTATTATATGCTTATTGACAAATTTGTAAAAGAAAGCATTATTGTATGAATATTTATTTTTCTTAATAAAGGAAGGTGTTATGAATCTTTAATATAATGCAAGAATAGATTGCAGATGTGCATTAGGTATAATCTGATTGGCTTTTCCTACCCTTTTACAAGAGTTACTAGATCTAGTGTATTTGAAAGTATCAATTTTAATTAATTAATTTAATTATCGCCATTTAAAATGATTCATGATCGTGACATAAGTCTTTCTGACTCCTAAATGAGCACCCAAGGTAGTTTTCTGGAGTAGACTAAGAATGTCCTGTCGATGTTACCTCGGAATGGCAACTTAATAGCTTGATAGTTCACAGACCGCTCGTCATCAGCGGGTACCTCAAGACGTCTCCATTTTCTCATAAGGATCCCGTTTATCACAACGTGTGGGTGTGATTTGGATTTTTAACGTGGCTTTAAAAACTTTTCAGTCATATTGCTACGATGGC
>JAECUM010063656.1:0-14570 GCA_016617855.1 Megalonaias nervosa | reverse complement strand
TGTTATATGCACTCGTGTGTTGCAGACACACTCGCATGACGACCTAGTAATTAAATCAAGGTATATAGAATTAATTATAGAGAATAGCACTTTCCGTTCTGTTTGGTATATATTTATAATTCTCTATAATTAATTCTATATACCTTGATTTCTTTCATAGGAATCCTGAATGACTGTGAAGATCAATGAGAATTAAACAGACAAAACAACAAGTAAGGAAAAAGATGCAGATCCCGACCTCGGTGCTACTGGAAGTGGTCTTGGTACAGGTACCAGGGGAAGCGGTCTTATTACTCCATGCCCCAGCAACGTCCTTGCCGACGTGGACAGACTAGAAATTTTGATTGGCGGAAAACGAGCCGGTAATAATTCCCCAGAAATCATTAATGAAGCAGCTGCTATTTGTCAACGATTATTTAGAGGCGGTATCATGGACATTAATGTTTATCGGTCCCTCATCGATGAAATCGTTGATGATTACCACGACGATGAAATCGTTGATGATTGAGGGTATACAATTAGATCAGTGACAAGAAAATAAGATGATCATACATAATGCTCAACGTGGACCGATCATGGTCAGGGTGATAAATTCGCGATTACCTACGTGTAAAGCGATTTACGGGGATGGACACAGTGGTGTTGTTTAGGGTCTATTTAGAAGGATTGCCCCAAAAGCAATACCGATTGCAAAGCAACTGGGAATGAAAGCTATTGACGTTGTTCGTAATAAAGGTATTGGTGCTTTTGGTGATATTGCTAGCAAAGCATTCTCAGCAATTAAGGATAGACTAGCTCGATTAATACGCAGACCGCAAGCAGTCCGACCTCAGCCAGTAAAACTGGCAAGCACTGAAGTGATGCATGCAGATGTTAGTAAAATAATAAATCAAGCTGCATATCAAAAACTAGCAGAGTTAGCTGGTGAAAAAGAAAAAAAAATATAACTGCTAGTCTGATAGCAGGAAGTGGTCTTCGTGTTAGACGATAAGTATAATAAGGTTGTTCAAACGTATATCTGATCCTGCATTCGACATGGATGCACCAGTCCTCAAAGATGAATCTGTGCATGATAATCAATGTTATTCTTATGATGCAGGTGAACCTAACGCACAAGGAAGAATCGAGCTGCAAGTTCAGGATACAAGTAGATGCTTCTTACCCGTCGAGGCATTCAATGAGTAGAAGGTGAAATTTTAAGAATGAATGATACCAGATATGGACCTAATGTTATGCTTGGTTTCCTTAATAATGGCATTATGGCGTTATTTAGCAGTGCCACATACATGATTGACGGACAAAATATTGAAATAATTCAGAATGACGTCGACGTTGCCACGACGATACTTGGTCTTGTAAGATACAGCGATGATTACTCGAGATCAGCTGGTCCATCAATGATGTTTGTCAAGGATACTTCTGACCACTCTGACAACAGACAGTATGATGTAAGACAACCAAGAAACAATGACGGCGCTGCTGACGCTGATGTGCAAAACATGATTATTAGCGCTAATCCAGAATTCAATTTAGGATTTTCAGCGCGTCGATCGATGTTGAAAAGTAATAGAAGAGGATTTTCATGTGCAATTCCACTGATTTTGTAGAAATGTCAGAAAAGTCATTTTTGGAGCCAAGCAAACAGTTGTACTTTAAAGAAAAGGTAACAGCAACGATTCAATCTGGCTCCCTATTGGTGAAGTAAAGTAATACTAACAAAACTTTCATTGTGGATGCCAGTAATGACTCCATCGATCGTCGAAGAACAACGATTGCTCTCTTTTATGGATCAAGGTGGTAAATTAACATTATCATGGATGATGATGACCACAGACAGTGTCCAAACTAATGTTAATGGTTTATATACATGGCAGATATCATCACAGCAAGGTGTTTCTGCGCCGCGGCATATATTTGCTGCTTTCCAAGATGCTGCACGAGTAGGCTCACAAACACGCAGTATAATGATATTTGACAACTTGGGGGTTTCTAAGGTTTCACTGAAAATAAATGTACATCAAAAACCATCCGAAGATATACTATTGAATTTTGAAAATAATCACATAGCATGTGTATATCATTGTTTGATGACATTTATGGGACGTGATCAAAATGTTGATTCTGGTCTGCATATATCACAACTAGATTTTTACAACGCTGTATCCAATTTATTACTTTTCTCTGGAACACCTTGATTTATTTAGACAATCTGTCGTTGATATACACTTTCGAGCTCGTGTGAATAGAGATGCCGGTGCTATTGCTAATTACAGAGCAATCGCTGTTATACTCTCAGACAAAACAAGGTTGCTTGAAGGTGGTCGAATCAGAGTTACTGACGCCCCAGTAGAAAACATGTAATGTTTTCCAAACACGTAATTAAATCGCTCATGATAATTATAATGTTATATCATCATGTTAGTGTTACTCTGACTCCTGGTCAGATTAAAAATCTACAATCAACATCAAGAAAGAAATCTGGAACAAAAATATTACTGAATCAGCACAGATCGTGGATGATCCAAACAAACTATCACTGACAGAGCGTCAACTCAGGCATTTCGATAAAGCCAAAGAATTGAATAATGGCGTACTACTCGATCTTTCTGCTGGTTCCATTGAAGACGCAATAAAGACGGGTGGTATATTTCCACTTCTTGCAGCTATACCAGTGTTGATAGCCGCTACAGCCCCAGCTGTTGCAAAAGCAGCTGCACTTGATGCCGTTGGAACTGCCGCTGGAATGGCACTAAAGAAAGCAACAGGACAAGGAATAAAATCTTCCAAACAAATCAACAGGGAAAGATCTAAGAATGCCAGGAACTCCCCATTTGTGGTACGGTCGAGGTCTAAGACTTACCGGGACACTTCGCTAGACGCAAAGCGTCTCGTGCTTCCCATGTCCAATTTTGATTTACTTGATGCTGCTAAGCGATTAAATATCAAAACCTTCAGAGGTATTTTTATGCGTGATCAATTACCAAAACAATCAAACAATGTTGAAACTGGTATCATTAATCTTGAAGGAAGTTCTGGTCCTTCCATCAACGGTGGAAAGGGTACTCACTGGGTTGCATACGCGATTGATCCACGTGGAATTGTTTATTTCAATTCTTATGGGTTGGCGCCACCAAAAGGATTTTTAAAATATGTCAGTAGAATGCAAAACACTCCGATCCGGTATTCAACATTACCAACACAGACAATAACAGATCCGCCAGTATGTGGCTGTGAAGTACTCGCTGTACTCGACGCCGTGTCAAGGTCCCTAATACCGCCTCATAAAGTCGTGCACGAGTATACCACCAGATAGTCCGTCGTTTTAAACAGATCTTAGTGAATATATAATAGTAGATATTTACGGAATATCTGCTCGAGGTAAACCTCAAGGCTACTTAACCAAATATGCAACTCTTGACCAGGTCAAGAATGAACTCGCTGATCTTTTGAGTCTCGCAAATGTGGACCAAAATGAAGTCGTAGTTTTTCGGGATAAACAAGGACGATTAAAGACCAGCAATATACCGCTGACAGATATTATTCTAAAAGTTCCAGGCGCGACCGAAGATAACTTAGTGGTGTTTGCCAAAAACGGCAAAATTAAAAACTGGGAAATCAGTCTTTACACTCATGGGAGAAATTGCTGGACGTATTTGAAGAATTGGAGATATTATGTATGGCGATCTCAATATGAGTAAAAATACAATTATCGGTGTGAGAGAACTAAAATCAGACGATGATGTGGCAACAAAAAGATATGTAGACAGCAACAACGCCACTATCAAAAATGAGATCGATGATCGTTTACTATCCGCCGGTGATACAATGACTGGTTATCTCAATATGGCTAATAATAAAATTACTGGTCTTGGATAACCAGAATCAAACGACGACGCTGCAACGAAGAAACACGTCGATAATTGCAACCTCCTAATGATGAACTCGTTAATTGCAATCAATGATGGATTGATATCTCTCAGATCTTATCATACTACTCACGTAAACGCGTTTGTAAATTTTCGTAGAAACACAAGTAGAATCGTTGAGGATTTTGTTTTGGGAAAGCCAGCGGTTATTGATATTAAACTCTCTGACATACAAAATTACCGACAGTGTAGTATATACAGTAGCGTCTGGATCAGCATTATGGACACCACTCAATAGATCCATCAAACATACCGCTGAGGTTACCGGCATATACAGGTTCTCAGTACTCGGCGTTACAAAATTTACAACATCTACCACAATTTCATGGCGTTATCCACTAAATGGATCATCTGGATCTATGTTAGTGATGTTGGTTCAAAACAACGAGGAAACATTTGTGGTGGAACCCGAAGAAGAAGGCACTCCCGTGTTGTAGTATTGGTGTCTTGAATTAATCGCTAAACTACCACCTACTTAAAATGTAATGAATTCCCCAAACGACGTTCAACATTTTAGATACGAACAAGTGTGTTCGTGGCATAACCAACTAAAAAATATAATCGACGAGTATACAGTAAAACACAAAAATATATCGCAGACGTGTCGTTTTTACTGATATAATTGTGTACTCGGCATCTGCGGTCATCGCTGGAACAGTAACGGTCATCGGCGCATTGTCAGCGTCATACGTGATAGCACCAGTGATAGGAATTGGTGTTTCAGTTGCAAAAGGAATTGCTGGTATTCTTAATATCATCGCAAAAAATATCCACGTACGCGTTTGATAAATTACACGAGTACACAATAAAGTTGTATACAGCGACGCTAGCATACTCCAAATTATCTTCGTTGATATCATCAGGTCTCAGCGATGGAATAATATCAGATCAAGAGTTCACATAAATGATTAATATTTACCATGAGGCAATGACAACGACTTCGTCGCCGTCGTCGTCTACGAAAAACGATAACAGACCTTCTGAGTTAGAATCAGGGTTTAACAAATAATAATGTCAAACGATCAAAGATCGTCACAATTACTACAACAGATCGTCGCTAATACAACTCCGTCAAAAACCACGATGATATCAGCAAGTTCAACGAATCCTGAGTCCAGCGTTAGCTTTCCAACTGCGATTTCAACGAAGGAAATAGCACTAGCACAATTACGAGTGCATCATAGTTGGCCAAATATTAGATCAAAACCATTCGGTGAGTTGCAAGCAAATAATTTACTTGTATTTGCGTACAAAAATAAACGCGATCGAACACCAGACTGGAATGTTGTGAGTATATCTACGGGCAGTTATCAAATTGAACAGATCAACGATGAATTCCAGCGCAGAATCAAATCTATCACAGGAAAAGAATCCAAAATAGCTATCACTGTTCACGAACCAACATTATCAGCGGCGATAGAAATATCAACTCCCGATTATGCCGTAGACGTATATCAATCGTCGATCAGAACTGTATTAGGATGACCAGAGGTACAACCACCTGCACCTGCAGCAATACCGCAGCCGAAACGATCTTATTGCGTCACAGACAAAAGAGTATTTTTAAAACTTCCAGAGTATCGGAAAAGAGAATCGTGGCATTCCGTATACTGACGAGAGATATTATTTTACTGCGTCTGATGGTACAAAACTTCATAAATTAAAAAGAACTTTATATGACTTTGACTTTGATAATATAAATCTGATCATCGACGAAAAATTTATTAATTCATTTTCTGACGAAATTAATCCTGAACATCAACAAGCAAGCAACAAACTACGAAATCTATTTTCCAGTATAACACAATATTACAACGATGATACGCGTCAACAGATCATTGAAACAATACAACATCTAAACCAGGTTGCATCTTGCCTTAAGTATATTAATAAACGTATCATTGAAACAGTGATTGTCGATGTTCTCATCGATCCTAGTCCACCCCCCCACCCCACCCCCAACAACAACAAAAGCACTTAAACAATTCTTTCTCGGACACTATACAACAGCCGGAGCAGAATTACCAATATTCGCATTACCAGAATTTAACGCCGACGAGATGACAGAAGCCGTCAGTGATGTCATCGATGAATATTTTTTAGCGATATTAGAATCATTGAGAAAAATAGCCCCTCCTCCGAATATTCTCAGACATAATAATGATCCATACGGTGGAGGTCGTCATATATCACTAGGTGTTGTTAATATCACATCAATGATCGCAGTCAATCTTGTATGTGATGCAATTGATGGAAGTTACCAAGTAGATCTTGAAAAATCCAGGCAGGTACAGCAGGGATACATTTTATATACATTTAAACTTCAAGCACCCCTGGATTTTTGATTGTATTAGAACCCGTTAATCCAGTTTATGTGATGTCATAATCCGCTATTATCACGGATACATTTCAAACATACTGACCAAACCGGACACCTTGATTCGCGAGGAGAATGTTTAAACATAAATCTTTATGTGCGTTTGTAAGACCTTCAGCGTTTGTAAAACGTCAAGATCAGGATTTTGTAAAATAAAAAAATTCTTCGAAGTTCTCACAAACAATTATTTATATCTTATTATATATGTACCAACACGAGTAGTGTAGTGGGATACCCTACGGACAATGGGAATTAGCATTACAGACCTCCCTCCCCCCCGGGGACTGTCTACGGACAAGATTTCTACGGAAAAAATATCACCCTGGGACTGTCTACTGACAATGGGAATTTTTTATAGCGGCTAGTACACCCTGGGACTGTATACGGAAAATGGGAATTTTGTATAGGGACAAGAGGAATGGAACAGGTAGGGTGACGTGACGGTACTGGACACTTGCAACAATGTAGCAAGTACCGTAACGTCATGCCACCTGTTTCATTTTTATACAAAGTGTGTAGAGACTGAGACAAACATATACTAATACAATCCCGAGATTTTTATATAAAGCATTACCTAGACCTGAAATTATGTTGACGGTGTTCATAAATTTGCATAATTATAATGATGCTATAAATAGTTATAATCAAGGAAAAGACTAACGCCAAAATGGATGTGACTAAAAGTAACGCTCAAATTACGAAATGGTCCCAGAATTTAACGGAGATTGAACATATCCCAGAAGATTAGGTTACATTGATTTAGACTAAAAGTAGTACTAAAATTACGACATTGTCCCGGACTACAGTGGAGACTGAGAAAATCTGGAACATTAATATTCAAATGACTGTGACCAAAAGTAACGCTAAAATTACGAAATTGTCCCAGAATTTAACGGAGACTAAACATGTCCCTGAACATTAGGTTACATTGGTTTAGACTAAAAGTAGTACTAAAATTACGACATTGTCACGGACTACAGTGGAGACTGAGAAAATTTGGAACATTAATATTCAAACGACTGTGACTAAAAGTAACGCTAAAATTACGAAATTGTCCCAGAATTTAACGGAGACTGAACATATCCCAGAAGATTAGGTTACATTGGTTTAGTCTAAAAGTAGTACTAAGATTACCAAAATGTCCCAAACTCTAGTGGAGACTGAGAAAAACTCCGGAAGATTGAATTCAGATTGCCGTGACTTAAAATATTGCACTAAATTTCCAAAAAATTTAGCGGACTTGAATGGAAACTGATAACTAACCATATGTTTTGGTTGTTAGAAATGGCAAAGACAAAGTGTACCACTAAATTCTGAAATTGCACCGGACTTTAACATAGACTGAAAATAATCCACAGTTAAATTTTTAAAATGTTACCAAGACTTAAAGTAGTACTGAAATTATCTAAACTCAAACCGACCTTCGCGGAAACCGAAAAATTGTAAATAAAAAATTAAAATAAGCGATACTATAGCGTCAATGGGAATTAGCATTACGGGACCCTACTTTGTACTATAGAGTCAAGATTTATAGCGTCAAATGGCACACCCTGGGACACTATAGCGTCAATGGGAATTTTGTATTTAAACATTAGGAATGGAACAGGTAGGGTGACGTCACGGTACTGGACACTTGCAACAGAGAATAATGTTTTTGTGAGTTAAACATAAATTATACAACTAAAAATTTCTTTTTGGGCAAGAAAGAATAAATCTTTTCGAAGCAGTGGAGTGGCCCTGAAAAGGGTCTTTGTCGCGAATGCATAAAGCACACCACATATACTATCCGCACCAACGAATGCGATTGCATAAAACACACACCTATATACTATCCACACCAACGAATGCGAAGCGAATGCATAAAACACACACCTATATACTATCCACACCAACGTACGAGAATGCATAAAACACAAACCTATATACTATCCACACCAACGAATGCGAATGCATAAAACACACACCTATATACTATCCACACCAACGTACGAGAATGCATAAAACACCCATATATACTATCCACACCAACGGACAAGAATGCATAAAACACACACCTATATACTACCCACACCAACGAATGCTAATGCATAAAACACACACCTATACTATCCACATCAACGGACGAGAATGCATAAAACATACCATATTTACTATCCTCACAAACGAATGAGAAAGCATAAAACACACACCTATTTACTATCCACACCAACAAATGAGAATGCATAAAACATACCATACCTACTATCCACACCAACGGACGAGAATGAATAAAACACACTATACTTATTATCCACACCAACGTACGCGAATGCATGAAACATACACCAATACACCTATACGCATATAACACACATTCTACTATCCACAAAACGCTAGGCGAATGCATAAAACACCTATATATACTATCCACACCAACGAACGAGAATGCATAAAACACACCTATATATTATCCATACCAACGAATGTGAATGCATAAAACATACACCTATATACTATCCACACCAACGAATGAGAATGCATAAAACACACCATACTTACTATCCACACCAACGGACGAGAATGCATGAAACACACACCTATATACTATGCACACCAACGAATGCGAATGTATAAAACACACACCTATATACTATGCACACCAACGTACGAGAATGCATAAAACACACACCTACATACTATCCACACCAATGAACGAGAATGCATAAAACACACACCAATATACTATCCACACCAACGTACGAGAATGCATAAAACACACACCTATATACTATCCACACCAATGAACGAGAATGCATAAAACACACCACATATACTATCCACACCAACGTACGAGAATGCATAAAACACACACCTATATACTATCCACACCAACGAATGAGAATGCATAAAATACACACCTATATACTATCCACACCAACGAATGAGAATGCATAAAACATACACCTATATACTATCCACACCAACGAACGAGAATGCATAAAACACACACCAATATACTATCCACTCCAATGAATGAGAATGCATAAAACATACACCTATATACTATCCACACCAATGAACGAGAATGCATAAAACACACCACATATACTATCCACACCAACGTACGAGAATGCATAAAACACACACCTATATACTATCCACACCAACGAATGAGAATGCATAAAATACACACCTATATACTATCCACACCAACGAATGAGAATGCATAAAACATACACCTATATACTATCCACACCAACGAACGAGAATGCATAAAACACACACCTATATACTATCCACACCAACGTACGAGGATGCATAAAACACAACATACTTACTATCCACACCAATGAACGAGAATGCATAAAACATACCATACTTACTATCCACACCAACGAACGCGAATGCATAAAACACCACATTATCTACTATCCACACAAACGCTAGGCGAACGCATATAACACACATTCTACTATCCACAAAAACGCTAGGCGAACGCATAAAACACACCCATATATATTATCTACAAACGAACGCGAACGCATATATCACACACTATACTATTCACACAAACGGGAAGAGAAGAAAAACACACCCATATCTATTATCCACACAAACGTACCGGAACGCAAACACACACACACACACACACACAAACACACACACACACACACACACACACACACACACACACACACACACACACACACACACACACACACACACACGCACACACACACACACACACAACAGTAAAGAAGTGAGTGTTTATAGTCACACTACTCTATATTCACACGAATTGGCAACTTGAATAGTGTCTCTTTTCAAGAGATCTGGTTAGCCCTGAGAAGGGCTGTTTTTCGTTGAACTCCAATTGCACGTGGCTAATGGTGACACCTTCCTGGCCTGGCACCACACACACAACGTCGGCTCCAGTCATTCTCCCAATTGACACGAGTGGTTGGGAGCGCAGAGGGTGGTTGACTGGCTTCACTCTCCCAGTCTTCACTTTCAGGGATTCTGAAGACTTCTCTCTGTCTTCTATACCAGAGTCGAGGATGTTGTTGTTGTGGCTGTGGCTGTGGTTGAGGTAGCGGTACTGTTTGTGGAGGTGTCCTCACCTCAGGTTTGACCTCACACTGCGGGCTCATGATGAGTTGAGGCAGGATCCCTCGCTTCTTTTCCTTCTCCTCTTCTTTCTTCTTTTGTCCTCCTCTTCCTCAAGTCTGGCACTTTCTGCAACGGCCTCCATGGCCAGCTCACACAAGAGTCGCCTGGCATGCTCCAGGTGCATTTGGAGTTCAAGCAATTTAGCAATTCTGCTATGCATTTCAACGATGGGTAGCCAGACTGACAATCGCGTCGCTTTATATACTTGAAGCACGGTCGTGAAGGAAAACATCCCCTGGCACCAAAACTTACCATCACATCAAACGCGCGGACCTAAAAGAAACACTCACATTGACTTTTTTTACTTAGAAGCACAGACACACACAATCCGACAAAATAGAGAAACGAAGTGCTTATAGACACACTTCTATTTTTTTTTAAAGACACAAACACACAAATTTCTTTTGGCAATTGAATTAGTATGTCTTTTCTAGAGCATTGGGGTAGCCCTGAAAAGGGCTGTTTTTTGTTGATGGGGAGTGATGGCAATCTTTGTTTACTGTCTAAGATTGCGTCCCCGTCTGGCAACAGGCTTTCCTGTACGATACGTCCTCCTTCTGCGGAAAGAGAAGGAGAACTCCTTGGTGTCTACTCGACAGTCCACAAAACCTCTGTCTCGTTCTTGCTGCTGCTGCTGTTGCTGCTACTGTTGTTGTTGCTGTTCTCTCTGCTTCTGAAGTCTGTACTTCTCTGTCCATTCTTCTTGTTCTTTCTTGATTTCCTCTCTGAAGACCTCTTCTATCATGTTGTTCGCATATACAACGTCGAAAATTGAATCAGCCACGAAATGCCATTCCGTCATGTCTGTTGTAGAGAGATCAGGCTTCCAGTCGCACTGGATATCCCAGTGGATGCAGAAAGTGATTCGCATGACACCACTTTAAAGATCAGGTGTGATGCTTGTATACAGCTGTCGTGTAAAAGAGAAGAGGCAATAGAAAATATAAAGCATGCTCAAGTGAAGAAACAGAAAAACTAGCACAACGCCAAAGTCAAACGGGTATCTCTTAAAGTACTAGACGAGGTTTTGTCATACAATACTAGAAAAAACACAAGGAAATGAGGCAAACTCACTGGAAATTAGACTGGCCCATACATCATTGCAATCGTAAATAAAAACGAAATATACTTTGCAAGGTTTGAAAACGGCCATACACGGCAATAGGTTAAACTTGTATATAAGGGAAGAAAATGAATATTGCAAAGACCTGAAAATCGAAAGAAATGTCCATTGGAAAAGGAAATCACGAAAAACGCTGAGATAAGTCACCAAATAAATACAGATGAAGAACATTTGGAGAAGGTCCCATTGAAAATGAGAACTGGCGTGACTTTAAGAAATCCTTTGAATATCAAAAAATGACAAAGATGCCGGAAACAATCGTCAAAAAAAGAATGACTCTGAAGAAAGTCTTCCCATTAAGAAAAGGAACGTTATATCACCAACTGAAGATGTTATGTTTCAAATGCATGAAAAAAGACGTTGCGTTATTAAATTTCATTCATTTGATAAGAAACGGCAGTCCATTATTTCCAAGTATTTCACACAAGTCAAGAATTACCACGTACAAATGGGCACTTCTCGTGACGTAAGAGTAAATACCGCACCAGTCAAGACGGCTCCCATGAGAGGAGATGGAAACTGTTTGTTTGGGATACGGAGCTATATTTTATTTGGTGTGTAAGCTTACCATAGTATTGTAATGCAAAACATTGTCATCTTTATGAACGATAATTAGCAAATGTTTAGACAGGTCGAGTCTAACCGCAGAAAATACAAGAAATAATTCCAAAATGCATAACGATGGAACGTGGGGCATCGAGCTGGACATATTCGCTTTTGGCAAAGATGACTAATACTACTATTTATGTAATACGTGCTTACCACGACGCGAACCACGCATGGGCACCATATAAACATTTGGTAATTTGATAGCGTCGGATAGTTCGGTCTATATTCAAAACTTGAGAGAACGTTTTGAACCAGTTATTGATGTGGATTATACCTTGTACTCTTGCACGCCATCCAAATGTGTAAAGGATTGGCAGCATATATCAAGCGAGATCTTAGGTTCGGCTCTGTTTAACTGCTCAGACGATGCAGAAATGTTACAATATTTGGAAGGAAGTGAATATATCTATGTTAAGAAATTCATAGATAAACACTTTAACATGGAAAGCTTACAGAATGTAGCACAGGAGATAGATCATAACATATTTGATAGATCATAACATATTTAATTAACTGTGACTGGGAAAACCTGGAAGAAAAGATACATAAATAATTTCTTCTGGGATACTTTGATCACAGCAAAACATATTACCATTTGTTTTCAGTTAATTGCATTATTTTTAAAGGCTAGGTAATTTGGCCGCCAGTTCACATATTTTCTTTTGTGGAAAAATAGCACATGCATTTGTTATGGTGTCTGGTTCGGATTTTCACAATGTCGTGGTCGAAACATTTAAATGAACAACAGGTCAGTTCAACAATGTGATCATCACCCGACAATGTGATGTGACAATGATTTTATATCTGTATAACATGAATAGTTACAGTTAATGTATGTCAATATATTGATAGTTATTATATGCATATCAAGGATAGTTGTTATACATGTAACAGTATGAATTTTGCAGATGTATGTGAATGTGCATGTGCATGTGTCATTGAGATAAATAGTAATATTAAATTAATGGAGGTGATTTGGCACTGAATTAAATCAGTGGAGTATGTAAGGATACTGTACTTTAATGTGTCTGCTGGGAGGCATGATTCATTGTTAATGAGGTTCCGTTTGATAACTTTGTCAGGGAACTGGTCACGAGAAGCTGAATTGATTTTATTTATCAGAAATGCTCAAGGTTTGAAATGTTGCAGAAACAGCATTAGTACTTGCTAAAATATGTGTCATAAGTTGAAACTTTGCAGAGATCGGTTTTTAAGGAAAAAGGGAAGAATGTGAAATTTTCCAAACTATGGAGGGGCGTGTGTTAATAATGGAGGTTAGATAAATCTAAATTCCGATTGGATAAGTAACGGCTTGGGTGTGTTTCTGTGCGAAGTTTAGTGTCTTATAAAAGCCTTTCCCTGCAAAATTGGTCAGTATAGGTTTTAGATCGTGACTCCAAGAAAAGTAGCAAGTACTCTTTCTCGTTAATATTGTCCAAAGGGACGTGTTCGACGTTTTGAGAGACACGGAACCAAAGGTGTGAAGAGAAGATTCTGTGAAAGGTAAAAAGAGAACAAGGTGCAGTGTCGTAATTTGATACACTATTTGCTTTGATATGAGTCTTAAGATAGTTGTTTGAATTCATGTGTTATACGTCATATGAATCATAGATGCTAGGAATTGGTTATTATTTGATTTGTAGGATGTTTATGCCAAAAAATTCTTAGTAAATAATGTAGTTAAGGCTAGAAGTGAATTTTGTTTAATTATTTTGTATAAATAAGATGTGAATTCTCTTAGCCATTGAATCGGTTGTATAGCCTTGGAGAAACAATGGGACTATACGGGTATCTATTGTTAGCCGTATCTGTACATGTGTCAGACATTTGTCAAGATAGATAGTGATTCGTGGTTCACACAGCAGACTATTCTATCAGTCAATTAGTAATAGTTAACCAGATCTGTAGAGAAATACATTAAGTTACCTACACTATATTAATGTCTATAGAAAAATCGATCTTGCATTTAGGCAAATACAACAGTGTTTTATGGAAAGGAAGGTCTTGACCTAAAACCATGTTAGCAGTTAGCGTCAGTTTATGATACGATAATTCAGTAAGTAGAGACCGAACCTGAATGTAAGTCTGTATTTATCTTATTTTAAATGGAAATAGCTCCCACATCAGAAAGTCATAACGTCTGAACGGAGGAGAAATATTCCACATTTAATAGTAAGGATCTTTGGCGGATTAATGAATCCACGCCTGAAGAAAGAAAACGAAGAGCTAAAACCAGCGGGAACAGAATGTTGCTGTGCAAGTCGACTCCAGTAGACAAGCTACATTGATTCTGAAGAGTGCCCAGCAAACAGATAGGTTATGGAGACATGCAGCGCAATTTAGTTCGAAACACTCACTCGATCATGGGCGCCCGCAGGATTTTTTG
>JAECUM010063654.1:0-17428 GCA_016617855.1 Megalonaias nervosa | reverse complement strand
GTCCCTTTCATAGACATACCCCCAGACGAATTCCTAAAAGAAACGAAACTTTAGAAACTCAGAGGGCTGTCTATTTCGAGCACTCAAAGCATATATACCCCCAGGCGAATTCCTAAATACCCGAAACCGAAACTTTAGGAACTCAGAGGGCTGCTATTTCAATAGACACACCCCTAGGCGAATTCCTAAATATCCGAAACCGAAACTTTAGGAACTCAGAGGGCTGTCTATTTTAGTGTAAAGACCTATCTTATGGTCCACAGGCACCTTATAAGACTTTTTTTGTCCGGTGACATTCTTTCTGAATGTCCTTGTATGGGGTACCCTTCAGTGAGGTCACAAGGTCACGAGCTCACATCACCGCTGCTGTTTATTTTTGGACGATACAGACGGCACAAACACAACATATAATCTTAATTAAGTTCGGCACAACCCCTTGTGAACTCCTAGATTGCCAAACAACATTCTAGCAAGTTCAGTGATTATACATATAAACTTATCCTAGGGGACGGCACAGACGGCACAAACACAACATATAAACTTATCCTAAGGGACGACACAACATATAAACTTATCCTAAGGACGACACAACACATAAACTTATCCTAAGGGACGACACAACATATAATCTTAATTAAGTACGGTACAACATATAAACTTATCCTAAAGGACGGCACATACATAAACGGGGGATTTACCTACGTCCAACAGATTTTGTACACTCTCCCCATGATAACCCCGAGGGGAGTGCAAAAGTACACCCACCACGTGGTTACATGGTGGGAGAGTGTATTATTTTTCTGTTGGACTTCGTACCCCCAATTATCTTAGAAAAATTGGTAATCCAGAACCTACCCACCGACATATGCCTGTTACGGGAATCAACCACAGACCTTCAGTACGAGAATCCAACATACCTGCACTGAGCTATGAAATCCGGTTACATATATATATTCGAGAAATTACTATATACTTACCAGTTACCTGATTTTGAATAACATTTCATTTTCAGATTTTGCGAAATCTTACATTTGTACAGAAAAACGAAGCTTTAGAATGCGCTCGTATATGAAGTTGCCAAATGCGTAATTTCCAACATTAATACAGCGGCCGTGTGCGACCTTGTGCGGTCTGAAAAATTAATAGTGGTTTTTTTTTTTTTACTAAGCCGTAAAGATTCAGGCATCTAATACAGACAGACAGACTAATACTTCTGGAAATCACTTGACAGACAGACAGACAGGCTAATACGCCTGGAAATCACTTGACAGACAGACAACACGAACTCACTAATACGCCAGAAAATTAATTAAAAGATTCTACAGCAGCGCTTTATTACAGACAGTCTGAAAATCAACAGACATAAAGTGCATTCGAACCAATTTATGTTCGATAATCCAGATACGATTTTTAAACAAGCTGGAACGGTATTATCTCCCTTCTCAGTTAAACCGATTGATGTACCTTTTCCTTGAGGCGATACTGGAAATTTAGTCGCAAAAGGAAATTCTACGTTCACAAGTATAAAAACCATTGGATTTAATTTGAGTAAAAATCATCTGGATTATTGATGTAATGCCCAAGTGCTAAAGTATTAATTCCATTTTTGCAATATCTTTTATCATCAAAATTACTTAGTCCACGTTTTATTATTGTATCTGTCTCGAGTTTGTGAAGATTGGTTCTGATTATATTTGTCTTAATAAAACTGACATTATTGTTTAGTGCGGTTTTAAAATCATTAAATTTCATACATTTTTCAACATACCCACGAGGAATACCTTTCGCTTTCTTTGTCAGTTTATCATCGTCGAGAATTACGGCATACATTTTACTTCGAAGTCCAACAAGCTCTCTCACCGGCACAAACATAAATTCGTCCTTAAATTTACCAATAACTTTTTTATTTATATCATCAGGAAATCCACTACTTGTCGGATAATCTGATAAATCAAATAGGTCACGGTGTTTATAAATATCCTCATAGACATCTGCACATTTTATATTATAAACTAGCGAATCTGTATCAGTAAATAGCAACTCTGAATCTGGCCACTGCTTTTTGGTAAAATTATAGTGAAAGTCGTACATTAGCCACTTTGATATATCAAGTACAGCTGCACCAACATATATTGGTTTATTTAACTTTAAATTTGTCTTTCGCCGTTGTATTGCAACAAGATTTTCATTAAATATTTTCATGCTGACAAAACCACCATCGTTAACTAATTTATTTCTGCGATTTATATCATTTGCAATTTCTATCGAAACCCGCTCTCTAATGTTTTCCATTGTCTTTCCAAAAACTGAGTTATTCATTAACTTAAAAAAGTTTCTCTCAAAGTCGGTCTTAGCAATAGCACGACGTTTGATTTTTAAGTCAATATAATTTCACATCCACCTAGACTTATTAAATTCTAGCACACGATGGACTTTTCTCAGAATTAGTCCAGCATCTACTGCTTGTTTTAAATTTTTATAATGTATCACGTAATTTCTTTTATTTAGCAAATTTGGAACTAGCTTATTAACAATGGAATTTTTTGCTGTTGTCATTGCTTGTTGTTCAGGTGATAACAAACTATAATCTATTATCATAGATTGTGCACAAAATGGGTAGTCGTTATGCAGATCATGCAACAAACTAGGATAATCTAAAAAGATCAACTTCAACAAAATAACTGACATTATTAATTTTTCTAGGTAAATCTTCTTCAGTTTCTTTAAGAAATTGATTTGGAGTTATCCAGTGAAATCCACCGCACGGCATTGGCTCTGACATTGCATACCCATACAAACTGATGCAATCTAGATAAGTAATAAAACTCGACGGGAGATTTTTATCATAATTTTTTAGATATTTATTATTAGCTACTGCATATTTTTTTGCTATAACGCTAATTCCGCCTCTGATACCTTTTTCAATAAAATTAGACATATCAACATCTGTCAAGAGATCTAATTCTATTTTGCTTGCTTTCAGTAGAGCGTCCCACGACAGTCCGGGAGCAGAATAATACCAACAAAGATCTAGTCCATAATTGATGTAGCTTACTCGACGAAAACTTTCAAAAACATCTGCTAGTAATAAAACATCTGTTTTCAAATATATATCATGATAATCACCAAATGTTTTATAACTAAATTTATTCCAAATACGTTGTGCATATTTGTATTCGTCGTCTGACACATCTTCACCTTTTAACTGCGAGTAAAATTTATCTTTGCTAGGCAGAGAAGTTTCATCAAATCTGCTCCAGTCGTCGAGATACTCATACGGAAATATACTTTTTTTTGTCAGATCGACATAGTTGTCACCAAAGCAACTTCGCAGATTATTAAAACTACTATAACCTTTTACAAGCTCATCTAATGATGCTGCCATAAATTGCAGGCTGTCAATGAAACGTAATTTTCCGAGAGTAACTGACATATATTTTTCAAAATTATTTGGTATACATTTTATCTTATTATTTAGTTTTAGTTTAGATTTAAGTTCCTCGCTGCCAAAAGCTTCTACAATGATATGACTATCATAGCCGCGAAAGTTATGTAAGACGACAGGTATAAACTTTGGTGCATGAAATTTTAAATTACAATTATTATGAGCTGCCCCACGATACTGACGGGTCAGATGACAATGATCACGAACTTTATCACGGACTCCGTTGGAGTCTACCAATAACTTTTCGCAAATACGACAATTAACCGCTTCGTTAAATTCAAGTTGTTGCTTAGATGTCATTTTCATTGGATCTGCCGTAAATAATTTGTTAGAAATTTTATTAAATCATCTATCAGATTTTTTAGTAACCATACCGCCGGACTTTCAGATTCATTATCTTTACATCTATATAACTTAACCGGACACGAAAACTTATCGTCGACGCAACAAACTATTTTATAAGCTACTCCGCAAGGAACATGTTGCTGTATTTTTCTTGTACTTGATTTATTAGGATTATTTTCGGCGCCAGCCACTGGAACGAGTAGGCACTCAAAATCGGCACAAATAACGAAAGGTATATTTAGCTTATGATCATAATTTTTAAATTTAAAGACTTTTTCTTTTTCGCCGGGCATTGTTATTCTTTGAACGTTGATACAGTATTTAAGATGTTCCTGTAGTTTCTCATTCTTAGAAAAACCCTGCAAACATCTGTAACAGAAATATTTCTTTTTTTTTCTTTCTATTATACTGTCCGCCAACTAAGCCGTTAAAGTTTTTTATCCAAACGTAATGTCCTCGATAAAATAATAAATTTATTCTCTTTTGTGTAGCAGTCTCTGAAATATATCATGGATAAACATTTTCTCGCTCATCTAGTCCGAAAACATTTACTGAAATATTGCTTTGTTTTTCAAACTTTGGTATCTGATTTTCTGCCACTGGAAAAGTTATTCCGTTAAAATTTAGTTCGTCTTTGTACGGCAAATACTTTTCAGTTCGGTCACTGTGGTCACTCTGAGGATGTTTTGCAGACAAAATTGCCCACTGAAAACATTGGTCGTCGTTGTTTTTGACATTTATACAGCACTTTTTGTTTTTAATTTTTTTTTTTTGGAAGATCAACGTAAGAATTACCTCGCAGTACGTTATATCTTGCTGCATGAATTAAAACTTCCTTTATCATTTCAAATTTCCAACCTGACCCAGATGAAGTAAATTCCTCCAATTTTTTATTTATTTCTTGGTGTATTTCAGTGGCGACTGTGGCAATATTTGTTCCAGTTAATATTTTTCGTGATTTAGCTGTTAGATATGGTTCTGAAATTTCGCTGTCGAAGTTTGTATTTTCAAAAATTATATCAAGTATATCTTTTTTGATTGCATGTAAATTTGATAAAATCATATGATACTGAACTATTAGTTTGATACTTTTATGAGCTGCAACTTCTTGAGCTATAACTGGTTGTAAAAGATGATATAAATTTGTAGGGTTAAAATTTGCTAAAACATTTTGATTATCAAATTTGTAACTGTTGTCGTATCCAGAAAATGCTGTAGCAATTTTTTCTGTTTTGATAATGCTCTTTTTAGCAATATCTCGCAATTTTCACATTATATATAGTATATTTTATATTTAATTAAAAATTGCGTAAAAAATCAATTAGAGATATGAAATCCCTATATATATAATGACAGAAATTCTGAGACACATCAGATTGACAGCAACCGAGCAAGAAACTTATCATGTCCACTCAAAGTACAACTTATATGCAGGAAATGCACTTGGTTCAGTTATTTGTATATAATCTAAAAAATCTGTAGGAAAACCAACACCAGCCGGGATGATAATTTCAGTAAAAGGTGATGATACAGAATGACTGAAATGTTCAGAAAAGATTTTGTTTATAGTTTGTTCTGCGATGATATCCCAGCTGGACAGCGAGTTTATAGGGTAAATAACTCAATAAACGATGACAATATTAAGAATTTAGCTTTACAAAACGAATTTCAACCTCATCCAGTATTTGATTTATATGAAGCTTCTGACAAAGGAATTATACGAAATATAAGAACAAAAAAAGTTCTTGGAAGTTTGCAAAACACTGGATATCTTATGGCAACTGTTAGAGGAACTAGAACAGATAAAGTTAATTATTATAGTCACAGATTTGTGCACGAAATTTTTAATGGCGCTATTTTAAATAATTTGGTTACAGACCATGTTAACACCATAAAGACAGATAATAAGATTAAAAATTTAGATCTGGTAACATCAAAAGAAAATAGTAGAAGAGGAAATACTGGTGGTATTAGATTTGCTAGATCAATTGTTTCAGTAAATTTAGAAACTAATGAAGAAATAAAATTTAAGTCAATCACAGCTGCTGCAAATCACCTTAAAATTAATTCCAGTGCAATAAGATCTGTAGCGGATGGTGAAAGAAAAACAGCAACGTCAACGTCAACATTTAACAGATTTAGTTTCAGATATGACGATCAATGATGTTTCTTAGCTCGGTCTTAGTAAGACAGTTGTGGGCAAACATTAAAACATCATCACGGTCAAATTTTAATGTTATAAATGCACTATCATTAAGTTTGGTTTTTTTTTTTCTGTTGCTGTTAGGAGAATTTTATCAGAATTGCCATGCATTACAATAACGTAAACAGAATACGCACTATAGCAAGACAAACATTTTCGAACTGCCTCAGCTAATTCTCTGTAATTTATTATATTAACTTTCTGATGATATTTTACTTCTGGAGATTTTGTTTCGTTGGCCATCTTATTATTATAAATTAGACAAAAATATATTATAATATGAACTTGATGAAACGACTTGCTGATATATACGCGGGAGATTATATCGTCAGCGACAAAGTCGCCAACAACAATGTTAACATAATCTCAGATAAATTTGCTGCTTATAGCGAAGATGATATTTTGTACGACAACGAATCCGACGATGAAGTAGTTGCTGTCGCTGACAGAAAAAAAATTACAGCAGGCCGACAACTGGACGATATAATGTTAAATATCATGACGCTAAAAAAATAATAAAATTTAATTTTACAACAAATATTTTGGCAGCTTATCAAACCTTTTCTTGGTGTAAAAATAATTGGCTATCAAAGAAATATAAAATATGATTTTATTTTTGTTAAAATATTTAATTTAATGCCAGTTGATAATACAAGAAAATTACATTTAATTTCGTTATGTAAAACTATCAAATGTAAACCTGTACTTGTAAAGTACGAAAAATTTTATAATAACATTATTGCATCGACTTAGTTGGTACCCAGCTATTAAATTTATCGCTATATCCTCTCCATTTAACTAAACTTTTGTCGCCGCGCTTTCTGATAACTTTTTCAATAACAAATACGTCTTGGGAAGTTTTCTGAAGTTCTTCTTCATAAAAACTCCCAGTTATAGGCTCACCCAATAAATCCTTCAGCGCGTATGTTACAGGTATTGTTAAAAGTACTTTATCAACAACAAATACTTCTTCGCTCCAGTTTGGAGTAAATCCTTTTTCAAATGTTTTTTTCGTCAGAGAAATTCTAACTTTATCACCAACTTTAAATTTATATCTGCGGTACATGTTTTCATTTGCTAGTATTGGATTTTTAATTGCGTCATCTGGCGACATTTTAGTGGTTCGGTGTTTCGTGTTATTGTATTCGTCAACTATGTTCTGTAAATTATCAATATATTTATTTGTATTTTTAGCTGTCAAATACTTACGAATTTTTTCGTTTAGTGTACGATTAAATCGCTCGACGACAGCGCTTTTACCTTCACTTCCTGTAACATATTTTTGATATTATTTTGGAGCAAAAACTGCTCGAAATTTTTATTAAAAAATTCTGCTCCGTGATCAGTCCAGATTCTATTTGGTTTTCCTTCTGTAGTTGTTATTATTTGTTTTAGCGCATCAGTTATCGACGTTCCTGTCTTATCTGAAACTGGAACACTAAAAGCATATTTACTAAAAACACCTATGACATTAAAAAGATATCTTTTATTATCATTAAATTCAGCTAGATTTGACACATCAACTAAATCTATTGCCTAGATATCGTCAACGGCATTTACGACAAATTTACGTCGCGGAAACTTTTTTTTTAGGTTTGTGTAGCTCTGACGCAAGCGTCTTCGCCGCAAGATCATTATTGCCGAGTCCAAGTTTATATTTTGCTCCAATAAAACCCTGCACCAACTTTCGGTCAACCCTTTCTCGTAGCTTGTGAAGCAGGCCGTTTGCAGGTTTCCTATCACGAAGTTCGTCCAACATTACTTTATCACAGTCTGATCTTGAGTTCTCTACACGAACGTTATCAGGACGTTCTATATCACGATAGCAGATATCATGACGCATTGCTATCTCATCGACTTGATTGTAAGGTTCTTGTCCTGGCAGCGGATTATCGTTTTCATCTAGTTGTTTATCTAATGGATTATAAGGTCCAGTATATTTATGGCCTGGCAATGTCCAACCGCCTTTTGGTTTCGGCAGTTTGCCAATTACTTTATGTATGTCTATGCCTGTTCCTATTATTTCTCTGTTGTTACATTGTTGACAGTATGTGACAATTTTATTTTGCTCAAGACATAAATCTCTGTCAGAATCGCACTTGCATATCATTATATATTTTCAGATTTATAATAATATTTGTTTTCAATCGTCTACTAAAATAACGTCCCTGACAACGTCAGTACATCCAGCTCCGGACAATTTCTTTAAAAACATACTTTTTCTTTTTCCACAGATTGCGCAAATACTTTTCAGCATCATCCTGTTGTTCTTTGTTTTTTCTGTTGTTTCATTGATATTTTCTGTTTTAGTTTTACATTTGAGACAATATGTTGACATTATATATTTGTAATTTAGATAAAATTATGTATAATATTCCCAATTTTGTGCACTCTTATCATTGGCGTGAGAAGGATGCTTGTCAAATTGTAAAATAAATTTTTAAAAATTGGAATCCGATCTCCTGACGTTGTCATGGGATTTAGACATTTGTTTAATGAACATCACGCAATAATATCCATAAGCTGATGTTCCAATAGGTTGAAGTTGATTGGACGAATAATTTATTATTTTATAATTTTTGTTTATATATTTTTTTATTGTGTCGCTCGGAGGAATTCCAAATGAGTGAAAATAATTGTTATTACAAACAGCTACCCAATGTGTACCAGATCCGTCGTTGAAATCTTGTATATTTATCACACAGGAACCATCAGAACCAACATCTGAGATGTTAGCAAGTTCGTCTTTGGCATAAACTCCGTGGAAATTTTTTATTTGTTTTAGCTTATCAAGTATCAAGTATATCAAAGTTACTTAACTGAGACGTTTTCAACGTCGCAGGAGATTTTATCTCCTTGTGCCCGACAATGTTAGTCCTCGTCCTATTCACAGTAGATTTAGCAGTAGACATCCTGCTACTCCCGCCAGCAACGGACCTATAAATCTGCCTTTGGTTGCTCTTCGACGTCGCGGTGCCTTTTTCTTCGTTGTCTTTCTTTTTGCTGTTTTTCGTCGTGGCATTATATTTATCAGTCCACATAAAACTAAACTGAAAGTTAAACTTTCAAAATTAGCAAAATTACAAGTAATTTTTAACTGAAATTTTCTTTATTCCACTGCCAACAATTCCATGACCTTCAACTGCTTTTTTCGTTGCGCCAGATACTGCTCCAGACGCTGCTGCTAATCCTAATATACCTAACACCGGCAAAAGTTTTGGTAATAAAGTTCTAGCCATTACATATAGTGCCGGACCAAAGAAGCCGCCATGTTTTGCCATCGCAGTTATTTGTGCGGCACTTAAATTTAAAACAAAAGGTTTGCCGCGGTTATATTTATTTACTTGTATTTTGGTCAACATTAATTTTGTTAAAGTACCCAAAACACCTAAGGTGTTAGGTTTTATTTTTAATGATACCTGCCTCTGCTTAGCAACAGCAGCTGCTAATTTTTTAACTTGACCATCAGTCAAATATATTTCTTTTACAATATATTTTGTCATCTTATATTAATGTTATAGATTAATCTTTTAAAATTGGCAAAATTACCTGTTAGAAAATTATTTATAATTTTCCTAATTTTTAAACTTGTACTGTCATTTTACCTCCAACAGAATCAATCGTAATAGATCTGTCGCTGTTCACTAACGCGTACACGTACAACTGCGCTACTGGAACTGCTCCAAGTGTCTAAGTAATTTCAATATCAGCTGTTGAGTCGACTGCTCGCTCGCTATGTTTACTAACATCAAAATAAAATATCGGATAAAGTGTACGAAATTCCTCTACTGATATCTGAGATCCGTCTCCAACATCCTGATATTTTTGTATTGCATCGAGCAGGTACATGTAAGGTCTAGTAATATTTTTATTTGTGTTGTCTGCAAAATTACATTCTATTGCTCGTTCTGGAAATTGCTTTGAATTTAGTCTGGCATATATTCGTCTAACATCAGCATTATCAAATATTGCATTATTTTGTTGTTGGCCACCACGTCGCGCTTATTGCTGAAATACAACAAATAATTGCCTTGGCAGTTGTTCACTTGATGTTGTTGTGACTCGCCATGTGTAGTCGGTAGTATTTGGAACTGCTGTTTGATATATTTTATGTTGCTGAAAATAAATTCTGTTTGTATGTTTGTCAAGTATACTATTTAATTCTGACATTTTAGTGATTGATGGTGTTATTCGAGGCATCCATAGCGCAAGTTTATTTATGATAAACTGTACCACAGCTCTGCCAGCCCGAAATAACAGTCGTTCTGTTCTGATCGATCTAAAATAAATGTATGTTTAACTCCACGAAATACTTTATTGTAGTCGCGACAAAATCCATATATTGTACTTAACGGCAGCGTCATTGTAATTTGACGTGATTCTGCTGCAAGTGCCTTCCTCTTAGCATAACCTTCATTGTAACGTATATTTCTTACGCAAATTGCGTTATTGATTGAATTTAACATTGCAGTGCCGTCCGCAGCTGCACCTGGCGGTGTTATACCAAGATTATTACAAGCAGCAATAAGTGAGACTCTTGTAGCATTTGCATCAGCGGCTGCACCTGGTGGGGCTATACCAAAATTAATATCATTAGCGATAAGAAAATCTCTCACAGTTACAGCATTTGCAGCGGCATCAGCCCCATGTGCTAATGCTCCTTTTGAAATAAGTTCTCCAGATCCTGCTGTACCAATTCCAGTATCTTTAAACCACGTCATATTAGTTGCAGTTGATCTGGAGTAATCGTCGGAAAACGAAATAGTATTTAAGATTGTACTTGCAACTTGCAGGTGACTTGAAATATCTTCTACAGTTTGACTGGCCAGCTGATATCTGGCACTTTTAAATAAACACCAGCCATCATTTATAAGAACTACTTCTGTTCCAGCTGCAATTGCGACAGGTGGATTAGCTACTGTCATAATCTGGCCGCGAACTTCCAATATTGCCTTCTGTGGCAGTAGAAACACATCTTTGTCTCGGGTATTAAATGTTCTGACACCAGTTTTATTTGGTTCCTTAGAATTTTCGTCGAGATATTCAATATATTCAAATTCTGTTACAGTGTCATCGATGTCATAAGTTTCTGCTAAATCGATATAATTTTTAACAGACATTTTTTATTTATTAGATTATATAAAATTTTATTATTGCGGCGCTGTTACTTTAGATATTAATTTTTGTAAAATCTGCTCGCCCTTTGGTGATAAAAGTTTTCTTGTTGTTGTTATCATAGCACGTTGAGTTTCTTTTCTTGGAGCGAGTTCTGATATAACTTGTTTGATTGTCGGTGGTTTCTCGCCTTTAATTTTATCAGTTATTTTTTGTCCAACAGCAGTTCCAGCAGCAGATGCGGCGCCAGTTGCAAAAGCTTTTGACGCGTCGAGCGCAATTGGTGCAACATTATGCGCTATTCCCGGAACATTTTCAATAATTTTAGTAAATATATTTCCAAAAAATCCACCAATAATTTTTCTTCGGTAAAATTTTTTTTTGTTTCATTATATCTGAGGTTGCATAAAACAATAACTTTGTTATTGTGTGCGTAAGTGCAAATAGTAAGTAACAACCTCGTTATTCAGATCCAGCTGTCGTCCAGATTGATCTGTCAACTGCATATTTATTGCTGTTATTTGATTTTCAACATTTAGCGGATAATAAATAACTTGCCGCTGACTAATTTGCATGAGCGATCCCGGTGGAACATCTGGCGAAAAACTATATATCGTTTGTCCTTTACTACCCTGGGCTAAGTAAGATCCAGGTGCAATGGAGCAATTTATTAATATTGTGTTTACATCACTTATATTTGCCGGCAGATCACCGTCATACGTTATAGTTTGTTCTGTGGTTGATCCATATTGTTTGTGAGTAAATCCTATCAGCGACGCTATGCTTGTTGCTGATGAAAAATCCATTAACACATTATTTTTTAATGTTATTCTGGCGCGTAATGTGTCATAATTCGGTACCAGTTCAAAATTGTCTGAAACTCCTCCATTTTTCATTATTAATTCGCGTATCGTCTTATTTAAATCAGTTACGTTGTAGGCTCCCTGTGGAATTTTTAATTTTACCCAAGCGCCAGGATTAAACGTAAATTCATCGTTTACTCCAGTTTTTACGTTAGCCATAGAATGCCAACATGTACATGAAATTAGTCCGATTTCATACTGTTTTTCAGTATCAAGTTTTATTGGCGGAATATAATTTACTGAAAAATTTGCGCTATCTTTAGCGTTAGCTATCGCGTTAACTATCGCGGCCGTACTAGAGTCTAGTAATAATGTTGTTGACATTTATATTTATTATATTCTTTTATTTTACAAAATTAACATTTACAAAATTAACATTTACAAAATTAAGTCGCCGTGTAAAGTTTCGTATTCGTCAGATGTTAATAAATTTTCTGATTTTAGATGATCAAGTATGTCGATAATTTCATTATCAATTTCAGCATCAACATTTCCAGCTTCTTTTGATGATATCAGCAACATTAATCTGCCTATCATTTCGGCAGTTGATGCAAATATTTGTACCCCTGTTCCAGATTTTTTACTCATGCGAATATTCTCATTAAATTCAAATTCGTCATAAAATTATGCATATTCGGATTTTCCAGACCTAAATTTCTTCGCCGTAGATATTAAATTATTAGCAATAACACTATTTCTAGCTTGTTCAAAAAATGTTTTAAGATCTTCTTTAGCTTCGTCAATTTTATCATAAGCTTTCGTTACATTTTCATAAATATCATCTAATTTTTAATAAAATCATCATATTTATTTTATGACCATTTACTAATACTATCAACATCTTTAATATTATTTTCTTTCATAAAAGTATCATAATCTGATAAACTTATTTTATCTGATATCATTTTTTTAAATGTTCTCTTTACTTTCAGTTTCCGCTGGTAATACAACTAGTGGTTTTTCAATCTCTGCTGGAAATTGTACGCTCTCTGGTCTATCAGTTCTAAATATACTTTTTAGTTTTTTAGCATCTTTTATGCGATTTTTATCATTTATATTAAATTTCCTATAAAAATTCCAACCCTTGCCAAACTTTTTGTATCTATTTTCAGTAGCTGTTCTTTGAAATACGCTAGCAACAGTACCAGCTCTAATATTATCAGAGAGTTGCGACATATGTTCTTCTTCATTAGCTGTTTCTAATTCAGCATTAGATGTATGGCCATCCTTCATTATTTCATTTAAATCATTAATAAGTTTATCATACCTTTCTTTAGGCCAAGTTTTTAATTTATCAACATCTTTAATATTATTTTCTTCTATAAAATTATTGCATTCGAATTTTGTTATTTTACCATGTGCTTTTTCTCGATAAAATCGTCTTTTTTCGTCAACATTGAAAACCCTTACTGCTAACTCTCCAATTTTTTCTTATTCTTTTTCAATATCCTCTAATTTTTCTGATAATTTTCCCAAAACAGTCCTAATTTCATGTGAAGTTAATTCTGCTAATCTTTGTTCAAATAAAATTGGATTATTGATCAGCCGATTTAGTTCATTTCGTCTAGCAACACGATCAGCAATATTTGCTACAAGAGCCTCAGCCAATCTTCTTCTTTCCTCATCAGATCTAGCAACAATTTCTGCGGCAGCTGCTTTTTGTTTTTCTTTAACCAATCCGATTAAACCTTTTTCCTGTAGTCGCTTAAGTTCTTCTTCTGACAGCGGTTTAGTTTCAGGTTGTTTTCCAAATAGTGCCTCAGTAACTGGTTTGAGAATCGTAGCTGTTGCTTCTGCAGCAGTTATTTGTCCACGTCGTGCTTGCTGTACTCGCTGCTTAAATGCTGCTTGAGATTGAGCAAGTTTGTTTAAGATCTTCTGTGTGTTTTCTGTACTTTGCTCGTTTTGTCCATTTTATTATATATAAATTTTATAAAAATTTAAGAAGTGGAAGACATGTTACTGCAGATAGTTTTCAATACAACAAAGAAACATTTTAGTTGGATTATGTGTTAGTTTATCAAATAAGAAAAAGTTATATTTATCAGCTGTCGCTTTATGATAAAGTTTGATAAATTTATCTTTTGTTACGTCACCGCACTGCTCGTTTGCAATATTTCTAACATCAACATTGTCTAGTCCAGGAAATAATATAAAATAACCAGTATTTCGTCTGATAAATCTGTCAACATTATAAAAACCTTGGGCTAAATAAACAGAATTACATTTTTTATTACGTGACAGTGAAAAAAATGATCTTATTTTATTCATCTCTTCATTATTTAGCGGAATATCGTCAAAAACTACTATCTTATGCTCGGACAAATCAAGTTGATTAACTGGAACAAGATCTTCTGGTTGTTTGATAATAAAAAAATCTTCACCAGCATCAAGATCATCACGAAGTTTGTTATTATATTCGCATAGTAGCTCGTACTTATCTTGTTGTGGATTAATTGTATAAATATAAACTCGATCGTAATTAAAATTATCGCCCACCAGTAAATTCATAAGCAAATTTGTTTTTCCCGATCCAGTTCGTCCAACAATAAGATAATGACAATCTGGAAGTTCATTGTTATGTTTATGTTTCACCAACCGCTCTGTATCAAAATTTAATATCGATGACGACGTTGTCGTTAACTTTGCCATTGTTATATAATTTACATATAAAAAAATTGTCAGACAATAAACAAATAATGAGCTATTATACAAAACTTGGAACATTAGTAGGAGATTCATCAGCTGTAAGTACAACAACAACAAACGGCAAGATTGATTTATCTGGTTACCTGCTAAAAACTGGTGATACAATGACAGGAAATCTGTTTATGTCAAATCAACGAGTACTAGGTTTAGAAACAGCATATCCGCCAATAAATGTTGTTAATACACAAGCTGTAAGTTATGCACAACTGAAATTCGTCGACAACAATAAACTGGATAAATCTGGAGGAACTTTAAGCGGTAACTTAGATATGTCAGGGAAAAAAATTATTAATTTGGAGACCGGGTATCCACCAGCAAACTGAAATCAAACTCAAGCTGTAAGTTATTTACAGTTAAAGTATGTGGATGATAACAAACTTGATAAAACCGATGGAACGGTTACAGGTATTATTAACATGTCAGGTCGACGAATGTTAGGTTTAGAAACTGTATATCCGCCAGCAGATTTAACGCAAGCTGTAAGTTATGCACAGCTAAAATCTGTTGACGATAATAAAATTAACAAAGCCGGTGACACAATGACAGGTAACCTGTCTATGTTAAATTAAAAAATAACTGGATTACCGACAACCTCACCACCAGCTAATGATACTGACGCTATTAGTTTTGCTCAGTTAAAAGAAGAACTTACCCCATATTTTAAGAAATCTGGTGGACCAGTGACAGGCAATAAAAACATGAGAGACAAAAAATAACTACGACATATGTTCCAGTTAACCATAATGATCTGACAAATGAAGCGTAGGTTGATAGTCTGTCTGGTGGCAAAAAACGAACCAAAAATAATGTTGGGTATATTCCAACACTTTTTAAAGCAACTGACAACCGAGATGGGTTGGAGGTAAGCGCATTATCATATTATAACAGTCCAACATTGGCAGAATATGTTGCTGATTTTATTCGCGTTATGTATATGCGAGGACCACAACTGAGAGAAGCATTAGGAAACTTTGATATTATAAGCGGATACTGTCATCCTGATGATTGTCTGGAAGAACAAAAACAAGTTGAAATCCTGTTAAAAAAAATATTGCTCGAGCTTGATTCTGGAAATATAAATTTGATAATTACATCAGGTTTATTAAAAGCACGAGTACGATACCTATGATCGTCTCGACAAACTATCAGAATCTAGGATAATAGGAATAAAAAGAAACAGGAAGTTATATATTAGTTTTTCAAAACGAAACATTTTTAAGCATCTCGGCATGTACTACCACGACAAAGAAACCCTAATTAAAATCGTTACTATGACACCAGACACGGAGTTACTTATTAAAGCGTACTCAAACGCAATTTTGCCTATGATACGTAAAGAAGACCCAGAATTTGATCAGATTATTGTTGATAGGTCTCTAAAAATAATCAAAGATTTTGACAACGAAATTAATGATCTTGGTGATATTGAGCGAGAAAAGTTTTTTGATAAAGTCAGCCAAACAAAGTTGGAATTAAAAATTAATTCTTATTACGACATAAGTGAAGAAGATGATATTTCATTCCCATCATTTCAGCTCTCTAGACAATTGTCATTACGAAATTATTACAATGAAATCGAGAAAATACTCACAAAACCATATGAAAAATTAATGGTAAAAGTAGCTTCTGCTATTGGTCTGCTAACAATTGAATTAAAATCACTCAAAAAATTAATGCTAGCAAATTTCGTTGTCGCATATGCAATTATCAGAAAACATCTTGTTCTCAAAAATTTCACGTTAAATCAGATAAGCTTAGTATTAGGGTATATTGACGAAACAGAAAGCGATTACAGTAATTTGGTGAATGAGACAGATTTATATGAACTTGAAGTAGGAAATACTTTTGACTCATACACTTGCTTAAAGAAAAATGAGATACTAACAGATGAACGATATAAGGATACTTCGTCAGATGTTTATGACAAATACAGAGCTTTTATAGCTGATCCTAACAATAATAAATTTCGTGATTTTCTTGATTCAATTGCTGATACCAGAACTTTTGTTTTTGTATAAAATATTGAATAATGAAAAAAACATATCATCGATTTCAATCATATTTCAGAAGAAATTCCAAAACAAGATGTTGATGCACTAGTACAATATTATAAATTTTATCATAAAAACCTCTGGTGTGTAAAAGAATGTTATAAATACTACCGTAGAATACTTCGAGTAATATCATATTTGCCATTGTTAATGACTAGCTCTGGTATAATCCTAAGTGGAGCATTATTAAATCCGTTTTTGTTAATAATATCTGGTGTCGGTGTCTCTCTTTCAACAGCATGTAAAAAGATTGAACCCAAACTTAAAACAAAAAAAAATTCTTGTAAAACAACAAGTATCACTTACAAAAAATTACTTGATCAGATATGATCTTACTTGCGAGGTGTAAAATATGACATGGACAATTTAATGCGCGAGTTTCGTATTATTGACAGTATGTTAACGGATATCCTACCAATGAGAGTCAGCAGGTATGAAAAAGATTATCATAAAATATGGTTACAACAGTAGATGTTTAGAAATAAATCTAGAGGTCTCCAATTTTTTTTTGTAGAGGGGTGGGGTCTCTGATCTAGAATACGCATTTGGTTTAGGATTAGCCTATTACTATGCTGAAAAAAAAATAAAAATATTTATCACCAAAATAGTTAATCCAGCAGGTCCTAATATTTGTTTTGGAGTTCTGGTCCAGAATCCGCATTTGGTTTAGGATCAGCCTATCACTATACTACTACCA
>JAECUM010063653.1:0-20139 GCA_016617855.1 Megalonaias nervosa | reverse complement strand
GAATGTTTAAACACTAATATTGCATTATGTCTGTTAGTCTCTCTGTCTGTATATTTTTGTACTCCTAAAGGTACCCACCAATAACTACTTGAGGAAAAGAAACATCGCGATTGAAATATGTTTGATTGTTATTTAAGTAAAGTCTACGGATATCATGGCTATATTAGTTAAAAACAAATTCTGAACATTTAGAGAAAAGGATAATTATGAATGTCTATTGTCTATGACGAATGCTTATTTAATTTTTATTTAGATGCAGGAAATATTTTGAATCCAATAATTATGATAAAATAACCCCAAACTGTAAGTTGCAACCATCTGATTCTGTTACACATTAACTGTTATGTGTCATTTGATTTTGATGTAATTAGCTTATTTTGGTCATTTGTGAAATTGGTATACGAGTTGCTTTAGGCGTCTTTACATTTGTACTTACTGGCAAGAAAACGGCGTTGATGTAACTATTTCTTCCTGTGACATGGGTTGACAGGTAGGGCCGGTAGTTTTCGTCTGGTAAGCAATATAATATAATATAATATAATATAATATAATATAATATAATATAACATAACATAACATAACATATCATAACATAGTATAATATAATATAATATAATATAATATAATATAATATAATATAATATAAAGTAATGTAATATAATATAACAAGTTAAGCGTTATGCTTTCTACCTTTCAGGATATAACGTGTACATCTGACTAAAATATTCATGAAATAATATTACTGCAAATACATTGAATAAAAAAGTGTCCCAATAAAAGTTCTTATATGAGATGACAGAAACTGAAGGTCCGTTGATAATAATAGCATCAGGAAAGTACACAAAGTAACATACAAAAAAAGTTATAACACGAATTGAAAATGAAACGTATAATGCAGTTTATATTTTATGGAGCTCAAATGGAACAAGAAAAGCAATTGAAAATATAATTTATTTTCTTTTTATAATTGGCAAATAAGAGAGATATTGCAACAAACCTAGGGTACCTTTTTTGACATTTTACGTCTCTGTTCATGGCTTTCTCGGTGCCTTGACAGGAGACGAACAAGAACTGGCTGACTTGGTTGAGCGCCTCAACACAACCTCTACAGCATACCGTATGGAAATTAGAGCGGAAAAGAAACCAAACTGATGCCAAACAACACCAATGGCATCAGTACAGAGATAAGGGTCAGTGGACAGAAGCTGGAAACAATCACAAGCTTCAAATGTTTGGGATCAATTATCATAGATGAGGGCTCCAAATCAGAATGACATTCAATGATTGCCCACACAACAGCGGCACTAACAAGGTTGATACCAGTATAGAAGGATATCAATGTTACACTTGGTTCCAAAATAAAGCTGATGCACTCTATTGTCATATCCATTTTTCGGTATGCTTGTGAAGCATGGACGCTCAGAGCAGATCTACAAAACAGGATTCAAACCTTCGAAATGATCTTGGGCATCTCCCACATTGATCATGTAACCAGTAAAGAGGTCCACAATAAAATCCGACAAGCCATCAGACCCTACCAAAATTTCTGACCGCTGAAAAAACGCAATCTGAACTGGTGCAGTCATGTCTTGCGATCATCTGGACTGGCAAAATCAAGAATGAGATGGTGCAGAAGACAAGGCAGACTGAAAAGGAGGTGGAACACAACATTAAATTGTGGATAGGCATGGGGTTTGGAGATTTCCAAGAGGCCAGTGGAGAACAGAGCAAAATGGAGAGAATTGGTGGTGAAATAATCTGTAGTGCCCCAAGACCTCTTGGGTTACAGGATTGTTGTTGTTTATGATGATGATTATGGCTTTCTTAAACTTAAATGATTATTTCTTTGATTATGGGTAGAGTAGTAGATGAATATGAGGATGCTGTCTCAAAACACTCACCCACCTCCCCCAAGTTTGAATATATGATGATGCTGTCTCAAAACATCCACCCACCTCCCAAGTTTGAATATGATGATGCTGTCTCAAAACACCCACCCACCTCCCAAGTTTGAATATGATGATGCTGTCTCAAAACCCCCACCCCCTTTAAAATAAATATATTCTGACTTTTCTTTACAACCTCAGAGACCCCCTCTCCCTCAAAAAACCACCCTCCTCCAAATTTTTATCTCAGAAAATGATGAAATTTTGAAACCCAAAGAGGATGCTGTCTTAAATACCCCCCCCCAATAAATATATTCTGACATTTTTTTACCACCCCAGAGACCCCCTCTCCCTCAAAAAACAGAATGCTGTCTCAAAACACCCACCCACCTCCCAAGCACATGTTAATGCAGGATATCATAACCTACAAAGCACATGTTAATGCAGAATATCATAACCTACAAAGCACAAGAAAATATTATATAAAATGTCTTATTACAAAGAGCCAATTTGTAGCGTCGGATTTAGTCTAATAAACATATCTTTTAAAAGATTTAATTCAATCAAATCAGCCTCAAGGTATACTGGGATAGTAACATTTTGTCAAAAATATGTTAGAAAAATATTTTCACTTAGCTGTTCACGTGTATTAATCCTCTAGCAGAAATGGCCATGAAGAAAATTCTAACTGTTTTTTATATCGTTATTCTGGGAAAATCCATTGCAAATTACCTATCTTTAACCTTGATTCCAGAATATTCTGGAGTAGGTGTTATTTTAGGAAAATCCATTGCAAATTACATATCTTTAACCTGATTTCGGCGTTATTTTAGGAAAAGCCATTGGAAATTCCCTATCTTTAACCTTTCAGAATGATCACATAATCTAGTTATTATGGGAATTCCGTGTGGGCACTATGATGGCATTAACTGATGATGCGGTTGCTAAGCAACGAAAGAACAATATTATGCATTACTATCTTTACAAAACGCTCTGTATTGATTTTTATTCACAGCTATCTAGCAAGACTATTGCACTGGCAAAGAGACAAATATATTAGTTGTGTAAGGAATATTCAAGTGGCAAAGCTTTCTTAGTATCTATGCTCATCAAAGACTATTCACATGATCGGATATCAAACGAATAGACTGCAATTTATTTTTCATCATATATCAATGAAATCCAAAGTATTTTATCATTTACTCGTACACGATTTTGAAAATATTTTTCTATATATTTTCACAGAATGGGAAGTAGTATATGAATGGGGATTTGAGACACTTTTATCTGTTTCCACAGATCAAACATTTTAAGCCTTCTATCGTGAAAACATTGTTTGAGATTATTTTATTTTTTACCCTACCATTACTATACTTTTTTTGATAATCTTTTTCATATCTGCTAACTCTCATTGGCAGAATATCTGCTAACATACTGTCAATAATACGAAACTCTCGTATTAAATCGTCCACATTATATTTTATACCACGCAAATAAGATCGTATCTGATCAAGTAATTTTTTATAGGTGATACTTGCTGTTTTACAAGCATTTTTTTTTTAGTTGCAAGTCGAGGTTCAATTGTTTTACACGCTGTTGCAAGAGAAACACCAACGCCTGATATTATTAACAAAACTAACAAAAACTTACTGTATATATTTTTCAATACAGCATCGAAACATTTTACTCGTATCATTTATTAATTTATCAAACAAAAAAGTCATATTTATTTGCTGTTACTTGATGATATAATTCAATAAATTTATCTTTTGTTACATCACCACATTGTTCGTTCGCGATATTTCTAACATCGACATTGTCAGGTCCTGGAAATAATATAAAACAACCAGTATTTCGCCTAATAAATCTGTCAACATTATAAAAACCCTGAGCGAGATAAACAGAATTACATTTCTTATTACGTGATAGTGAAAAATATGATCTTATTTTATTCATTTCCTCGTTGTTTAGCGCAATATCGTCAAAAACAACTATCTTATGTTCGGACGAATCAAGTTGATTAACTGGAACAAGTTCTTCTGGTTGTTTGATAATAAAAAAAAATCTTCACCAGCCTCAAGATCATCACGAAGTTTGTCATTATAATTGTTAAGTAGCTCGTACTTATCCTGTTGCGGATTAATTGTGTAAATATAAACGCGATCGTAGTTGAAACTATCTCCGAGAAGTAAATTCATAAGCAAGTTTGTTTTCCCAGATCCAGTTCTTCCAACAATAAGATAATGACAATCTGGAAGTTCGTTTTCATGTTTATGTTTCACCAACCGCTCTGTATCAAAGTTTAATATCGACGATTTTGCCATTATTGTTATACAATTTTATGTTATATAAAAAAAATTGTCAGACGATAAATAAATAATGAGCTATTATACAAAATTTGGAACAATATTAGGAGATTCATCAGCTGTAAATACAACAATAACAGACGGTAAGGTTGATTTATCAGGTTACCTGAAAAAAACTGGCGACACATTGACAGGAAACCTGTTTATGTCAAATCAACGAGTACTAGATTTAGAAACAAATTATCCACCAATAAATGTCGTTAATACACAAGGTGTTAGTTATGCACAACTTAAATTAGTCGACAATAATAAACTAGATAAATCTGGTGGAACTTTAAGCAGTAACTTAAATATGTCAGGAAAAAAAATTATAAATTTAGAGACTGGGTATCCACCAGCAAACTTAAATCAAACTCAAGCGGTAAGTTATTTGCAGTTGAAGTATGTTGATGATAACAAACTTGATAAAATCGGTGGAACAGTTACAGGTAATATTATTATGAACAAGAATAAAATTACATACCTTGGAAACCCAGCCACAGAATCAGACGCAGCAACAAAAAAAATACGTCGACGATCAAGAATCTAAGTATGTGTTAGTGCGCGGTGGTATAATGCGCGCATTTCTCAATATGAATAATAATGGTATTAATGATCTCAGAACACCAGAATTAGATTTTTACGCTGTAACAAAAAAATAAGTCGACGATATTAATATTCTAATAAACGATGGAATTAACGAATTCAGAACTGATTTTTCCAATCACGTACAAACATTCTTGAATTTTCGTAGAAATATAAACAAATCTGTGTATGAATTTTTTGGTAATCCAGTGGTTGTAGATATTAAACTTGCTGAAATTATCATAAAACTAAATGATATTGTTAGTGGAATTCCTAATATCATTCAAAAAACTAATCTTGTTAAAATTCGACACAAACAAATTAACAATATCGTGTACACAGTAGCATCAGGATCATCAACATAGACACCGCGCGATAACACTCTCAAACATACCGCAGAAGTAACTGGGTTATACAGGCTGTCCATGTATGGTTTGGAAATTACTGCGGCCACTTCATTATCACCGAATGTACATTATAATCCTCTACTGGTGATGCTAAATAATAACACCAAAGAAACATTTACATTGACATCAACGGAAATGCCCCCGAGACGTTACTGGTGGTGTCTGGAATTCGTAGCTGAAATTCCTCAATTAATTATTTAATTAAATGGCAACGCATGAAGTATAATGAATCAAACCCAGGGACTGGCACTAGAGTTTTTAATATTGTATAAAATCTGTAAACAAATATTATATAATGAAAAAAGTATAGTTGATTTTAATCATATTTCAGATAAAATTCCAAAACAAGATGTTGACGCGCTAATGCAATATTACAGATATTATCATAAAAAACTTTGGTGCGTGAAAAAATGTTGCAAATACTATAGCAAAATACTTCGAGTAATATCATATTTACCACTGCTAATGGATAGCTCTGGTATAATTTCAAGTGGAGCATCATTAAATCCGTTTTTGTTAGTTTTTGTTAGTTTTATAAAATTTAATATATAATAAAATGGAAAGACAAGCAAAGTACAGAAAACATATAGAAAATCTAAAAAAACATGTTAAATCTAAAGCTGAACTTAGGCAGATGATCCAACAAGCACGACGTGGCCAAGTAGCTGCAGCAGAAACAACAGCCGCTGCTCTTAAACCAGTTACTGAAGCTTTACTTGGAAAACAACCTGAAACTAATCTACTATCAGAAGAAGAACTTAAAAAAAATTACAAGACAAAGATTTACTCGGATTTATTAAAAAAGAACAAGAAGCGGCTGTTGGAAAAATTATTGAAATATCTGAAGAAGAAAAATGAAGATTAGCCGAGGCACTTGTAGCAAATATAGCTGATCCTGCTGCAAGACAAGCTGAAATAGATCGGCTAATTAATAATCCACTAGAACTTGAACAAAGACTAGCAAGTTTAACCACACGGGAGATTAAAGATATTCTAAAAAATTTATCAGAAAAGTTAGAGGATATTGAGAAGGAGCAAGAAAGAGTCGGAGAGTTGACGGTAAAGTTTATGAGAGTTGAAGATAAAAGACGATGGTATATAAAACAAGCAAATGTTAATATAAGAGATTATGAATACGATGAATTTTTAGCGAAAAATAATATAAAAAATCTTGATAATATAAATAAATGGAATGATGCTGAATTTGACAAACTTATTGATAATTTAAATCAAATGATGAGAGACGGTGCTGCTGCTAAAAATGAGTTAAACACAACCATAGAAAAGGAAAATATGCTTCCACTTTAGGATAGAATGAAAGATGGTATTATTCCTGCAGTAGTTGGAAAAACAGCACAAGACAGTAGAAAAAAAGAAGATTTTGGTAAGGGGTGGGATTTTAAAAAGAAATTTTTTGTATTTGATAAAAGTCGTGTAAAAAAAATAGAGAAGAAAAAAAAAAGGAACTGGTGTTAGAATATTCGCATCAGTTACTGAAATGATTGGCAGATTAATGTTATTGATATCATCAAAAGAAGTTGGAAATGTTGGTGCTGAAATTGACAATGAAATTATTGACATACTTGATAATTTGAGATCGGAAAATTTATTAACATCTGACGAATACGAAACTTTACATCGCGACTTAATCGCGGTGATTTAATTTTATAAATGTCAATTTTGCATAATGATTTAATATAACAATTTTATATAAAAAAATGTCAGCAATGTTATTACTAGACTCTGGCCAATGTAATAAAGATAGCGCAAATTTTTATGTAAAGTATATTCCGCCAATAGAACTAGATCGTGAAAAACAATATGAAATTGGACTAATTTCCTGCACTTGTTGGAATTCTATGGCTAATGTAAAAACTGGAATAAACGATGATTTTGCATTTATTTATACTAATCGAGGTCCTCCACTATTTTTCGCACGGAAATTAATTAAAATTCCACAAGAAGCCTACAACATAACTGATCTAAATAAAACAATAAAAGAACTAATAACAAAAAATGAAGGTGTAGCTGATAGTTCTGAGCTGACACCAAATTATAATACGTTACGAGCTAGAATAACAATAAAACCTGGTATAACAGTTGATTTTACCAATCCAAAAAGTATCGCACCACTGATAGGATTTCTTCATAAAAGTTATGATGCTCCTTCTAATGAAATCAGAACGTATGACGGTGAACTGCCAGTAAATATAACTGATGTAAACGCAATATTAATAAATTGCTCTGTTGCATCTGGATCTTATTCAGCTAAAGGTAGTAAAGGACAAACAATATAGAGTTTATCACCAGAAGTTCCATCAGGTTCTCTTATGCAAATTAATCCGCGCCAGGTTATTTATTATCCACTAAACGTTGAAAATCAAATAACAGAAGTAAATATGCAATTGACACATCAGTCTGGACGACAACTGGATTTTAACAATGAAATTATTACTTATTATTTACACTTACGCGAACAATAGTAAACATATTTTATACGAAAAGCTAAAAGATTTGGTAATAAAATTATACAACCTCAGATATAATGAAACAGAAAATAATTTATCGAAGAAAAATAGTAGGAGGATTTTTGGGAAATATATTTGCTAAAATTATAGAAAAGGCTCCAGGAATAGCTCATAAAGTTGCACCAATTGCACTTGACGCATCAAAAGCTTTTGCAACTGGAGCTGCATCTGCTGCTGGAACTGCTGTGGGACAAAAAATAGCTGATAAAATAAAAAGCGGTGTACCGACAATCAAACAAGCTATTTCAGAAATCGCACCAACAAAAGAAACCCAACGCGCAATGATAACAACAACAAAAAAACTTTTATCACCGAAAGGAGAACAAATTATAAAAAAAAAAATAATATCTAAAGCAACAACGCCAATTACTACATGATTGGCAATAATTTTGTATAACCTAATAAATAAAAAAATGTCTGTAAAAGATTATCTCGATTTAGCAGAAATTTATGACGCAGACGACACGGTAACAGAATTTGAATATGTTGAATATCTCGATGAAAATTCTAACGAACCTAATAAGGCTGGCGTTAGAACATTTAATACTAGAGACGATGACGTATTTCTACTGCCTCATAAAGCAATGTTAGAAGTTCGTGGTCAGATTATGACAGTAGCTGTTCCACCTGCCGCAATTGCAGCTAACGTAGAAGTAGCTCTTATAAATGATGGTTGGTGTTTATTTAAAAGTGCCAGATATCAGCTGGCCAATCAAACTGTCGAAGATATTTCAAGTCACTTACAAGTTGCAAGTACAATCTTAAATACTATTTCGTTTTCCGATGATTACTTCAAATCAACTGCAACTAATATGATGTGGTTTAAAGATACTGGAATTGGAAATGCGGCATCTAGAGAATTTATTCCAAGGGTAGCAGTTGCAGATGGAGCTGATGCAGCTGGAAATGCTGCAAATGTGAGAGATTTCCTTATTGTTTATGCTCCTGCGCTGGGTATAGACGCACCAGCTGCAGACGCTGGTGTACACGCTACAAGAGTTTTACTTAATGCTGCTTGCAATAATCTTGGTATAACGACACCAGATCCAGCTGCTGATGGAACTGCAATGTTAAATTTAGTTAACAATAATATAGTAGGTTTTAAAAGTGTACGTTACAATGAGGGTTATTCTAAGAGAAGGGCACTTGCAGCAGTATCACGTCAAATTATAATGATGCTGCCACTAAGTACAAGATTTGGCTTTTGTCGCGATTATGATAAAGTATTTCGTGGAGTTAAACATACGCTTATTTTAGATCGATCAGAACAAAATGATTGTTTATTACGACTTGGCGGGGCTGATGTACAATTTGTCATAAACAAACTTGCGCTGTGGATGCCACGAATAACACCGACAGTTTCAAAATCGCTCGAATTAGATGGTATTCTTAAAAACCGCACAAAGAATATTTATTTTCAGCAACATAAAATATATCAAACAGCAGTTCCAAATACCACAGACTACACATGGCGAGTAACAACAACGTCGACTGAACAAAAGCCACGGCAAATATTTGTTGTATTTCAGCGGCAAGCGCGACGTGGTAACCAACAACAAAATAATGCAATATTTGATAATGATGATGTTAGATGAATATATGCTAGAATAAATTCAAAGCAATATGCAGAGTGAGCGATAGAATGTAATTTTGCAGATGACGCTAATAAAAATATTACTCGACCTTACATGTACCTGCTCGACGCATTGCAAAAATATCAAGATGTTGGAGACGGATCTCAGATATCAGTAGTGGAATTTCGTACACTTTATCCGATATTTTATTTTGATGTTAGTAAACAAAATGAAAGAGATGTAATTTCAACTGCTGATATTGAAATTACTTGGAAATTAGGAGCAGTTCCAGCAGCGCAGTTGTATGTATATGCGTTAGTGATCAGCAACAGAACTATTACGATTGACTTTATCGAAGGTAAAATGTCGGTACAAGTTTAATCTGTAACTGTAATAATAAGATGACAAAATATATTGTAAAAGAAATATATTTAACTGATGGTCAAGTTAAAAAATTAGCAGCTGCTGTTGCAAAGAAGAGGCAGGTTTCATTAAAGGTCAAACCTAACGCTGGTGTTTTAGGTACTTTAACAAAAGTAATGTTAACCAAAAAACAAATAAATAAATACGATCGCAAAAAACCTTTTGTTTTAAATTTAAGTGCTGCACAAATAACATCAATGTTAAAACAAGGTGGTTTCTTCGGTTCGGCACTATCTGCAATTGCCAGAACATTAATACTTAAAATTTTGCCACTACTTGGTACATTAGGATTAGCAGCAGCGTCTTGAGCAGTATCTGACGCAACGAAAAAGGCAGTTGAAGGTCATGGAATAAAGAAAATTTTTATCTAAAGATAAATATAATGCCCAGACGAAAAACAGCAAAAAGAAAGACAACGACCAAAAAAAAAAAAAAGACACGACCGAGGCGAAAAGGTGGATTTATTCCAATAGCCCCGTTACTAGCAGGATTGGCGGGAAGTCTATTGCCAAATCTGTTAGAAGTAGGACGAGGACTAATGTTGCCAGGAACAAAGAGATGAAGTCGGCCGCGTTAAGTAATTTTGATATACTTGACAAACTGAAAAAAGTAAAAAATTTCAGTGGAGTTTATTCTAAAGATGAACTTATAACGCTAGAAACGCCAGGTTCGTGTGTTATAAATATACAAGATTTTAATGACGGATCTGGCACATATTGGGTAGCTGTTTGTGATAACAATTATTTTGACTCGTTCGGAATTCCACCAAGTGACGCAATAAAAAAATATATAAGTAGAATTCAAGAGACAAAGTCTCTTGCGAAAATAATAAATTATTAGTCTAATGAAATTCAACCAGTTGGAGCTTCTGCTTGTGGATACTATTGCGTAATGTTCATTAAACAGATGACCGAAAATCCAGATTTTTTAAAGTTTATTTTGCAATTTGACAAACAACCTTCTCACGCTAATGATGAGATTGCATTGAACTTTTGCAAAGTTTAAATTTTATCTAAACTCACTGATATATAATGTCAACATATTGTCTTAAGTGTAAAACTAAAACAGAAAATAAAGATGAAAAAACAGAAAAAACAAAAAATAATAGAATAATGCTGAAAAGCATTTGTACAATCTGTGGAAAAAGATAAAGTATGTTTTTGCCAACAACAAAGTTGTCCGGAGCGGGTTGCCCGGAGATTATTTTAGTAGATGATTAATAAATAATGACATGCGAGTGCGATTGTGATAGAGATTTATGTCTTGAGTAAAATAAAATTGTTACATATTGTCAGAAATGCAACATCAGAGACATAATTGGTTTTGGTATAGATATACATAAATTAATTGGAAAATTGCCGAAACCCAAAGGTGGTTGGACATTGCCAGGCCATAAATATACTGGACCTTATAATCCTCTTGATAAACAACTTGACGAAACCGATAATCCGCTGCCAGGACAAGAGCCTTACAATCAAGTTGATGCAATAGCGATGCGCCATGATATCTGCTACAGAGATATTGAACGTCCAGACAACGAACAAAATAAACATAGCTGCGATAAAGTAATGTTAGACGAACTTCGTGATATGAAACCTGTAAATATGCGAGAATGTGTTGACTGAAGGCTGGTTCAGGGTTTTATTGGAGCAAAATATAAATTAGGTCTCGGTAAAAAAGATTTATATGATGATCTTGCCTCGGAGCTACACAAACCTAAAAAAAAAAGTTTCCGCGACGTAAAGTTGTTGCAAATGCCGTTGATGATATCTGGGCGATATATTTAGTTGATGTCTCAAATCTAGCTCAATTTAATGATAACAAAAGATATCTTTTTAATGTTGTAGATGTTTTTAGCAAATACGCGTTTAGTATACCCGTTTCGGATAAAACAGGGACATCGATGACTGATGCATTAAAACAAATTATTGTTAACTCAGAAAGAAAACCAAATAGAATCTGGACTGATAATGGAGCAGAATTTTTTAATAAAAAATTTGAACAGTTTTTAGAGCAAAAGAACATTAAAAATATGTTACAGGAAATGTGGGAAAAAGCGTCATAGTTGAAAGATTTAATCGCACGCTCAACGAAAAAATCCACAAGTATTTGACAGCTAAAAATACGAGTAAATATATTGACAACTTAGAAAAAATTGTTGCAAGTATAATAACAAGAAACACAGATCACTAAAAATGTCGCCAAACGACGCGATTGCAAATCCAATATTAGCAAACGAAAATATGTACTGCAGGCATAAATTTAAAGTTGGTGATAAAGTTAGAATTTCTCTGACAAAAAAACATTTGAGAAAGGATATACTCATAACTGGAGCGAAGAAGTATTTGTTGTTGATAAAGTACTTTTAACAATACCAGTTACATACTCGTTGAAAGATTTATTAGGTGAACCTATAACTGGCAGTTTTTACGAGCAAGAACTTCAGAAAACAGAGCAAGATATATTTGTTATTGAAAAAGTTATTAAAAAGTGAGGCAACAAAAGTTTAGTCAAATGGCGTGGATATAGCGATGAATTTAATAGCTGGGTACCCACTAAGTCGATATCGATTGAATAATATTATTATAAATTTCTTCGTATTTTATTAATACCGATTTACATTTTACTGGTTTACACAGAGAAATTAAATGTAATTTTCTTGCATCATCGACTGGCATTAAATTAAATATTTTAACAAAAATAAAATCGTATTTTATATTTCTTTGTTGTCCAGTTATTTTTACGTTTAAAAAAGGTTTTATAAGTTGCCAAAATATTTGATGCTCTGTGATAGTAAAATTAAATTTTATTATTTTTTTTTAGCAATATGGTACTTAACATTATATCGCCCAGTTGTTGGTCTGCTTAAATTTTTTTTACTAACAACAACATCATCTTCTTCTTCGTCGTTATCGTTATGCAAAATATCATTTTCAGTATAACTAGAAAATCTATCATTAGAAATATTTTCTAATGTAAAATTTGAAACTGAAACAAAATCTCCCGAATATAGTTCAGCCAGTCTCTCAGTTAAGTTCATTATTATAATAATCTTTTATCTAATTAATAAATAATAAGATGTTCGGAGAAATAAAATATCATCAAAGAGTTAATATACTAAATCACAAAGAATTAGCTGAGGCAATTCGAAATTGTTTGTTGGGACATAGTTTTTATTTTGTTGATGTTATGATAACATTAGGTGAATCTGACAGATTTTTATTAACAGTAGCAGAAAAAATAAAACTTGATACAAATAAAATGATGACATTACGATTTAATCGCGATGATATTATGGAATTTAGTCATAATTGTCTTACTCGAAATGATCTAGAAAATATCATTAGTTATCGTATTTAAAATTAAATCTATCAAATGTCAACATTGACGTTGCTGATTTTTGTATATTATCAGCTACATCTTTAACTGAACGTTTATTAATTTTATGATATTTTGCCGCAGATGTTATTGATTTAAATTATATTTTTTCTCCAGTTTCTAAATTTATTGAAATAACTGATTTTGGATCTTTAAAATTAGAACCATCATAACCGGCTCCACGTTTTGTGTTTTCTTTTGGCGTTACTAAATCTAAATTTTCTAGACGATTATCGGTTTTAATTTTGTTAATATGATCGATAACTAAACTATTAGGCATTAGTCCGTTAAAAGTTTCAAACACAAACCATGTGACATATAATTAACTTGGTTAGTTTCTACACCACGTACCATTACGTGTAAATGACCATTTTTATTCAAATTTCCAACAACTTTTTTTGTTCTTTATGTCTAATAATTCATCTGTCATTTGTCTCATATAGATCAAATACTGGATGAAGTTGAAATTCATTTTGTAATGCTAAATTTTCAATATTATCATCAGCAACTGCGCTATTTACTGTGTATACTCGCTGTCCTTCTGGAATATCATCGCAAAACAAAGTATAAATAAAATCTTTTCTAAACATTTCAATTCTTTCTGTATCATCGCCTTTTACTGAAATTAATACACCAGCTGGCGTTGGTGTGCCAACAGATTTTTTAGATTCTGTATTAATAACAGAACCTAACATACTTGCTGCATATAAGTTGTACTTTGGGTGTACATGATAAAATTCTTGCTCTTCTGCCGTCAGTCTCAGATATCTCAAAATTTCTGTCATTATACTGAAAGGATTTCATATCTCTAATTTAAAAAAATTCAATTAAATATAAAATATTACTATATATATAATGTGAAAATTGCGAGATATTGGTAAAAAGAGCATTATCAAATCTGAAAAAATTGCTACAGCATTTTCCGGTTACGATAATAGTTACAAACTTGATGATCAAAATATTTTAGCAAATTTTAATTCCACAAATTTATTTCATCTTTTACAACCTGTTATATCAAAAGAACTTGCGGCTCATAAAAGTATCAAACTTATAGTCCAATATCATACGATTTTATCAAAATTACACGCAGTTGAGGATGTACTTGATGTACGTTTTGAAAGAAAAAGTTTTGACAGCGAATTTCGGAACCATATCTAACGGCTAAATCGAGAAAAATATTAACTGGAACAAACATTGCCAAGGTCGCCGATGAAATACATCAAGAAATAAACAAAAAAATTAGAAGAATTTACTGCATCAGGATCGGGTTGGAAATTTGAAATGATAAAAGAAGTTTTATTTCATACATCAAAATATAACGTACTTCGCGGTAGTTTGTACGTCGATCTCCCTCAAAAAATTAAAAGCAAAAAATGCTGTATAAATGTCAAAAACAATGATAACAAATGTTTTCAATGGTCTATTCTTTCTGCGATATTTCCAGAAGAAAAAAATGCTGATCGTGTTAACAAGTATTTTCCATACAAAGACGAACTAAATTTTAATGGCATTGACTTTACAGTAGCAGAAAATCATATACCAAAGTTTGAAAAACAAAACAGTATCTCAGTAAATGTTTTCGGACTAGATGAGAAAGAAAATGTTTACCCTAGATATATCTCAGAAAATGCTACACAAGATACAATAAATTTATTATTTTATCAGGGACATTATTGTTGGATAAAAAACTTTAACGGCTTAGTTGGCAGACAGTATAGTAAAAATAAAAATAAAAAATATTTCTGTTATAAATGTCTACAGGGTTTATCTAGCGATGGAATATTACAAGATCATCTCAAATACTGTGTCAACGTTCAAAAAATAACTATAACTAAAGAAAAAGAAAAAATATTAAAATTTAAAAATTATGATCATAAACTAAATATTCCTTTAGTTATTTACGCTGATTTCGAGTGTATACTCGTTCCTGTGATTGAAGCAGAAAATAATCCGAATAAATCAAGTACTAGAAAAATACAACAACATATTCCTTGCGGAGTAGCTTATAAAGTAGTTTGCTGCGCTAACGATAAATTTTCAACTCCGATAAAGTTATATAGAGGTGAAAATCCAGCTGTATGGTTATTAAAAAATTTAATAGACGAAGTTAATAAAATTTCTAACAGATTACTTAAAACAGCTCCGATGAAAATAACGTCTAAACAGCAACTCGATTTCGATGAAGCAGTTGATTGTCATATTTGTGAAAAGTTGCTGGAACAAGGATATAAGGTGCGACATCATTGTCATTTGACCGGCCAGTATCGCGGAGCAGCTCATAACAGTTGTAATTTAAAATTTCATGCTCCAGATTTTATTCCCGTAGTTTTACATAACTTTCTTGGCTATGACAGTCATATCATTGTAGAAGCATTTGGTGATAAAAATATTAAAGCTAAACTAAGATTAAATAATACAATAAAATGTATTCCAAATAATTTTGAAAAGTATATGTCAGTGACGCTCGGTAAATTACGTTTCATTGACAGTCTGCAATTTATGGCAACATCATTAGATGAGCTTGTAAAAGGTTGTAGCAATTTCGCTAACCTAAAAAGTTGCTTTGGTGAAAACTATAACGATCTAACAAAAAAAGGTATATTTCTGTGCGAGTATCTCGATGATTGGAGCAGATTTAATGAAACTTCTCTTCCTGATAAAGATAAATTTTACTCGCAACTCAAAAATGAAAATATCTCAGATGACGAGTACAAATATGCACAAGATATTTGGAATAAATTTAGTTGTAAAACATTTGGTGATTATCATGATTTATATTTGAAAACAGATATATTATTGCTAGCAGATGTTTTTGAGAGTTTTCGTCAAGTTAGTCATAAAAAATTATGGATTAGACACCTGTTGGCATTATTCCTCACCTGGATTGTCATGGGACGCTCTGTTAAAAACGAGTAAGATAGAATTGGATCTCTTGACAGATGTTAATATGTTTAACTATATTGAAAAAGGTATGGGGGGGGGAAATAGCGTTATAACAAAAAAATATGCAGCTGCTAATAACACATATCTGAAAAATTATGATAAAAATCTCCCGCCCAGTTATATTATTTATCCGTACACTAATAATTTGTACGGTCATGCGATGTCAGAGCCAATACCGTGTAGTGGATTTTATTGGATAAGTCCAGATCAATTTCTTAAAGAAACTGAAAAAGATTTACCAAGAAAAATTAATAATTATTTTTCTGATATTTCATACTTTGTTGAAGTTGATCTAGGTTATCTTAGTTCGTTACATGATCTACATAACGATTATCCGTTTTGCGCAGAATCAATGATGATAGATTATAGTTTATTATCGCCTGAACAACGAGCAACGACAACAGCAAAAAATTCGATTGTTAATAAGTTAGTTCCAAATTTGTTAAATAAAAGAAATTACGTTATTCATTACAAAAATTTAAAACAAGCAGTAGATGCTGGACCAATTCTGAGAAAAGTACATCGCGTGCTAAAGTTTAATCAGTCGAGGTGGATGGCAGATTACATTGACTTAAATACGAAACGTCGTGCTGTGGCTAAAACCAAATTTGAGAAAAGCTTTAGCAAGTTAATGAATAACTCGGTGTTCGGTAAGACGATGAAAAATATTCGAAAGCGAGTCAATATTGAAATTGTTAATGAGATAAATCGCAGAAATAAATTAGTTAATGATAATGGTTTTGTTAATATAAAAATATTTAATGAAAGTCTTGTTGCAATACAACGACGAAAGACAAATTTAAAGTTAAATAAACCGATTCATGTTGGTGCAGCTGTACTTGATATATCAAAGTGGCTGATGTACGGTTTTCACTATAATTTTACAAAAAAGCAATGACCAGATTCGGAGTTGCTATTTACTGATACAGACTCGCTAGTTTATAATATAAAATGTGAAAATGTCTATCAGGATATTTACGATAATAAAAATCTATTTGATTTATCTGATTATCTAAAAAATTATTGGAAAAATGAAAGATGAATTTATGTTTATGCCAGTTAGGGAATTTGTCCGACTAAAGAGTAAAATGTATGGTGTCATATTAGATGACAATAAACTTCCAAAAAAGCAAAAGGTATTCCTCGAGGGTATGTGAAAAGGATCATGCATTTTGACGATTTTAAAGCAGCGCTAAACAATAGCGTCAGTTTTATCAAAACAAATGTTATCAGAACAAATCTTCACAAACTTGAAACGGATACAATTATAAAACGGGGACTAAGTAATTTTGATGATAAAAGATATTGCAGGGACGGAATTAATACACTAGCACTTGGACATTATGCAAGCAATTTTGTCTAAACATCAGAAATAATGTTCGAAAATTTAATATTAGTCGATTGAGTTAGTAGCAAAATAAAAAAAATATTGGTTAATAACCAGCAATTATCATTTGGGTTTAACGATGAAATTTCAGGTATTTGTTTTAGTAAATTTGACAGAATCAAACTCTCCCTTATCAAATCAGACGATAGCAAATATTTTAATTATCTCGAAAGTTTGCAAGACGAGCTTGCACTAAAATATGATAATTTTCATGATCCATTCAGCCAACAACAGTATACAAAAATTAATATAGACTTAGACCGGTCGAAGGTTTTTGTAAAAGGTAGTAAGTATCTTCTCAGTAAGATAGCAATGAAAGAACTATTTGAATGTCGTCGAAAAGTAACCGGTAGAATTAAATTTTATTTGTACAATTTTGAAAATAAATTATACTTAATAGCGAGTGTTGATGTTCTAGTGATAGGCGATGAAATTCTTTAAAAAAATTAGATATAACTGTCTTTCTTCCTTGTATTTTTGTTGACGAGGTAGGTTTCTCCTTTTTTAAACGATTAAATGTTTGCTCTATGGAAACAGATAAAAGTGTCTCAAATCCCCATTCATATACTACTTCCCATTCTGTGAAAATATATAGAAAAATGTTTTCAAAATCGTGTACGAGTAAATGATAAAATACTTTGGTTTTCTATGATATGTGATGAAAAATAAATTGCAGTCTATTCGTTTGATATCCGATCATGTGAATAGTCTTTGATGAGCATAGATACTAAGAAAGCTTTGCCACTTGAATATTCCTTACACAACTAATATATTTGTCTCTTTGCCAGTGCAATAGTCTTGCTAGATAGCTGTGAATAAAAATCAATACAGAGCGTTTTGTAAAGATAGTAATGCATAATATTGTTCTTTCGTTGCTTAGCAACCGCATCATCAGTTAATGCCATCATAGTGCCCACACGGAATTCCCATAATAACTAGATTATGTGATCATTCTGAAAGGTTAAAGATAGGGAATTTCCAATGGCTTTTCCTAAAATAACGCCGAAATCAGGTTAAAGATATGTAATTTGCAATGGATTTTCCTAAAATAACGCCGAAATTAGGTTAAAGATAGGTAATTTGCAATGGATTTTCCTAAAATAACGCCTACTCCAGAATATTCTGGAATCAAGGTTAAAGATAGGTAATTTGCAATGATTTTCCCAGAATAACGATATAAAAAGCAGTTAGAATTTTCTTCATGGCCATTTCTGCTAGAGGATTAATACACGTGAACTGGTAAGTGAAAATGTTTTTCTAACATATTTTTGACAAAATGTTACTATCCCAGTATATCTTGAGGCTGATTTGATTGAATTAAATCTTTTAAAAGATCTGTTAGATTAAATCCGACGCTACAAATTGGCTCTTTGTAATAGGACATTTTATATAATATTTTATTGTGCTTTGTAGGTTATGATATCCTGCATTAACATGTGCTTGGGAGGTGGGTGGGTGTTTTGAGACAGCATCCTGTTTTTTGAGGGAGAGGGGGTCTCTGAGGTGGTAAAAAAATGTCAGAATATATTTATTTTAGAGGGGGGTGGGTGTTTGAGACAGCATCCTCTTTGGGTTTCAAAATTTCATCATTTTCTGAGATAAAAATTTGGAGGAGGGTGGTTTTTTTGAGGGACGGGGTCTCTGAGGTTGTAAAAAAATGTCAGAATATATTTATTTTAAAGGGGGTGGGGGTTTTGAGACAGCATCATCATATTCAAACTTGGGAAGTGGGTGGGTGTTTTGAGACAGCATCATCATATATTCAAACTTGGGAGGTGGGTGGGTGTTTTGAGACAGCATCCTCATATATTCAAACTTGGGGGAGGTGGGTGGGTGTTTTGAGACAGCATCCTCATATTCATCTACTACTGGTAGTCAATGTTGAGAAGATATTTTTCAAGCAATGTTATTAACCAATTGCTTAGAGAAAACCGCATAATATAAAGTATTCACGAAACTTTATGGTAGCATGGACTAGTTCCTTTCATGGAACGTCATAATTTCCTCACCCATCCACCCACACCCACACCCGTATAATAGTTTAGTAATTTGAGATAGGAACAATTAGTTGTATTACGGTGATTTACGGTGCATGAAGTGAAGTAACGATTTATAGCTTGGGTAGACTTACTGATGGGTCATTCTAATGTGCAGCAAGAAATAACAGGCAAGTATGAAATTAGGGTCTCGTAAATGTGTGGTTGTCTGTTGATTTGAGGAAAATTATTTGTGGTATTTAGTATCCTTCGGTTGACAGCCAGTATTGTCTTGCCGTCGATCAAATTAGAGGAAACGTCGACCTCAAGTCAGACTCGTGCAGGTGTTGTTTGATTAGCTCGGTTGTGTGATCTCTTGAGTGTTACAATATAAAAGCATAACATCTCTTTATTAATATTCTGATTTGAAAGTGGATGCGATAGCTTGGAGAACTAAACAAAAATACTCATTAAATAAAGTCCAAGCATTTATTCTTTAGAGTAATTTTTCTTTAATTATTTAAATTTCTGAAAGAGGAGGTACGTACCAGGAAGGATATTGCAGTATCTATTTTTATCTCTGTTTCCAGTTTCTTTGGCGACTGCATATATATTCTCGTCAGTGTTCGGATTAAGTATTTGTAATTTCTGGAGAAAAAAAATATACTTTTCTAAATTTTAAATAATAAAACAGAAGAAACTCTCTC
>JAECUM010063651.1:0-15458 GCA_016617855.1 Megalonaias nervosa | reverse complement strand
ATATATATATATATATATATATATATATATATATAATACTATTTGTCTAAATGATTATTTTGAAATCTGGCCAGATAGTCTTCAGCGGTTTTTAACGGAGATTCACCTGACATAATATCGTTTTAGCTCTCTGTATCTTTTACCACCGCACTTTACACATAACCGTGTTTCTCCTCTGACACCAACACCGCATCGTAAACACGGTTTCGGTCCTAGACTACCTCTTCGGAAACTTTGCATATGCTGGCCACAGAATTCATTCACGCATGATTTATTACAAGAAGTTGAAAATCCAATCATAAGCCATCGGCATCGGTTGTTTGTTTGAATCATTATATATATATATAATTAAAGTTTAATTAAACATATATATTTGCTTTAAATATAGTATGGAGGAATTTAAGAGATTATCCACAATTGAACCTTCCACCGCAAGATTTGATCTTGATAAATTACCAAAATCTGAATTTAATTTTTCGATGCAAGATCTGGCTTTGATAAATAGTGATATAGCCGATCGTATCCGTGAAGGTAAAAAAGAATTTCGCAAGGATGGTGCGGCTCATACTTGGTCGACATTCAGGATTATGAACGACAACAAAGGTGTTTTTGACGCTAGAATGAGCGACAAACGAGGTAAAAATATTATTAACTATCTCGACAATCAGAGATATATTATTTTAGTAAAATTTTTTGTGCAGACAGATGATGACACTTGGATTATTCGTGATAAACGTGAACCTATACGGCTTCATACTGGAAATAATACTGTTATATTAAATAAACAATGAAAACCAGGAATATTGACTGGTATTGATAAACCGTATTATGAACGAGAATATCCTGTAACGGCAGTTATATATGCAATATATCCGCTAAATAATAAACCTAGCGTTGATAGTCTCAAACCAATGAAATTGTCAAGGAGACTAAACTGCGTAGCTGAGCCAGTTATGGAACATTTCTCAAAAACAATACGCGGACACGGTTTAACTGATCTAAGACGTAAAAAAATAAATACGTGGGCAGAAACATTTAAAGATACCGGAGCATCTATCAGCGACGTTGCTAAGCTAGAAAAGAAATTAAGATTTCTAATAACAGCAAAAACACTAACCGGAGAATTTTTGTACAAACCGAAATATATAAAAAAATGGAACTCTAATAACAATATTGATCATAATGCACATGCATGGACTGATGCTGTAACAATATTTCCACGAGATAGAATAGTCAGATTTTATAACGATTATATATTTGATGCTATCAATGATATCAGTAAAAATGATTCTGTATCTGTTTGGTTATTTCAGAGTTCAGAATCCGCATATTACGATCAGTTTGTAAAACCTAACGGAGATATTTATCGTAGAGAATCTCTTCATGAAGAAATAAAGAATCTTGCACTGAAATATTCTGATAATGTTGAAGTTAAACAATTACTAAATAATTGTTTTACAGTTCCATCAGTTGCGGCTCACTTTGCTCAGAAGAAAAATTCATGGTCGCTGACACGATCAGAATTCCTTGAAGACATCCAGCACAGTTGTGTCGAATATGGGTATGGCGGATTATGGAATACCCGATACGATCATCGTAAAGTTATATCCGTTGATATGGTAGCGTGTTATCCTGGAAGTTTTCTTGGATACAGAGACTGTTCTGAATACTTTAAAAGATTTGGTCATCCCACACACGAGATGACCAGAGTTGCAATAAATGGACCATTACCTGATTTTGATTTAACTGGATTTGCTTGTGTAAAATCATTTAAGTTTCGTAATAATCTTCATCCGATCGTTTATGCGTGGTTTGGTAGACATTTCTCAGAAAAATATTGGGTTCCAACGGTGTTATTACGATACATGCTACATGCTTGATTCTGGAATCTTAGTGTCGTTGAGCGTAAGTGAAGCTATTATATCATATCATTCGCAGAAACAAGTCTGGCTACCACAACAAAAGAAACATTCACCCCTGACAGAGTCAGGCGAAGATTGGGACAAAATTGATTATGAAAATAAAGTTGCAAAAGATCTCGGTAGAAAAATAATCGGTAAATTTACTCAAGGAGGATCATATGATCATAAACGACATTGTACAAGATTAATCATTGATGATGCTGAGTTGGATTTTATCATTACTGATACAACGAACAAAGGAACATTTATAAGCAGAAGTAATGCTTATTTGTCAGACGGAACGAAACTAGGTACAATCGTGAGTTATATCGATGGTGAGTCACCACAATTTACTCATTTAAGATCTTCTATGCTCGCTTACGTTTCTATAAATTTATTATCGATGATAAATAGATTTCCTTGTTACGCTGTCAGAGTTGCTAAGGATTCATTTTATATAAATAACGCATACGTGGATTTGGTAAAACCGTTACTCGGTAGCGGCGAATGGGGATCATGGCGAATAAAACAAGAAAGGATACTTGACTATTCTGAATCAGCAGACGTTGATATCACGGAGACATATTATGGTAATGACAATCAAACACCAGTATCAACACCACCATGTGTATTTGATCTCGTGTCTAGACATAAAACCATTTATCTCAATGGACCTGGAGGATATGGTAAAACAACACGTGCGATTGAATTATTTCGGCAGAGTTCGTCGGATATGATTGTGTTGACACCTACACACAGACTAGCAAGAGAAATAAAACAACGAGGAGTAAAATCATGTACATACCATAGTTTCTTCAGATGATGTGGAGATACGTGGACACCTGAGCGAATGGGTGAGAAATATATTCCCAAAATCATCAACTGGGATGAGATTTGTATAGTATCGCTAGAAACATTAAAAATATTTCTTGATTGGTTATTAACGAAAAATACTGCTGTGATTATGTGTGGCGATCATGGTCAACCACCACCCTTTATTGGACAGTCTCCACATGAGTGGTTAAAAACGTTTGTTGATTATTATGAAGAAATAAATGATGATCATAGAGCCATTGATGAACTTCTGAAAGAATTTAAAAGATTAATCAGACTACAGCCAGATAAAATACAATGTGAGATAATGCGTGAAATAATTCCGGAAACTTCTGTGAACGATTTTTGGAATTTGTGGAGACCAAATGATTTGATAGTTGCGAGTAGAAAAATAGTTCGTGATGAATTGCAAGAGAAATTATTTCTGTTACACAAGGAAAGATTTCCAATGTTACCTGTACCATTATGTTATCGCCCAGCGGATACTCGACGACAGAATATTGAAGTTGAAATTCCAGGAACAAATGAAAAACAAAATCTTGTATTGAATGATATTGTTTTGGTTGATATTGATGTTGTTGAAAGCGCGTTGAATATGAATAACTGGCCGTGGAAATTGGGATATGCCATAACGATTCATTCGTCACAAGGACTAACTATTACTGATACAAATATCTGGATTGTCGATGACAGAATCGAATGGTCAAATTTAGTTTATCTCGCAATATCTAGAGTCAGAAGAATATCTCAACTACACAGAGTTGTCATAGACTCCACAGAAAATAATAATCAAACTGTTAGCGACACTGAAGGTGTTATTGGCGTAATAAGAAAAAAATTATCCGGTTATAAGCAATGTGACAAAAAAAATAATCGTGATTTTGATATCGATGTTGAATTTATTATGACGCTAAAACAAAAACAGAATAATCGTTGTGTAATTTGCAACTGTTACATGTTATGGAAGTATTCGAGTAATAATCCAAAACAATTTACCGTGGACAGAATTAATAGTGATCTTGGTCATACACGTGATAATGTCACATTGACATGTCTTGAATGCAATCGACGCAGGGGTTCCAATTTACAAAAGTGAACGCGGTGGTAATTGTGTGTCTTCAGGAATTATTTGAAATTGTTCACGTACAAATCCACGTTGAGGAGCAGTTGAATCTAGTCTGTATATGGCAGGTCTACCCGTGGATCTAACCACGCTAGAAATTTTATGTGTAGTCACACTCCAGATAGGATCAGTTGCTCTTTTTTTACCCCCTTTAAGTTCACCAGGTTCATATAAATACCTTACAGTCACATTACCTAACACTGGTTGTTTTGAAAAGTCACGTCGTTGTCCATGGCCATCGTCGACCACCTTGTGGTACGGGGGTATATTTTTTTTGTAATTGCATTAACAGGTTTCATAGAAGTTGCACGAGTAATTAATTTCATTATTCAACGCAGCTATCACACTTGGTAATCTTGCAACCCATTCGCGAGATCTTGTATCTGTATGAATTATTTCCTTCGCATACTGGTATCCAAATAACCGCTCAGCGAGTGTTCGATTAAATCGTTCTACTATTGCCTGATCACGATGAATTGCAATGTGCCCTCGTCTGATTTTGACATTATGTTTTTTCATCAGCGATGATACTGCACCGAGAAATTCTTTGCCAGGATCAACTTGTAGCAACTGTGGCCATCGTAATGGTCCTCGTTGATAAATTCGTTCAAACGCAGATGCAACTTCAGACGTTGTTTTTGTTGATAGCGGCTCCGCTTCTTTATATCTACTTGCAACATCAACGACAGTTAACGCGTATTTGTATGTGCGTGATTGACGTCCATGTGTTTTAATAGTATCGTGCGGTAAAAGTAAAATATCTGCTTGATGAACTTCATTGGGGACGCTGACATCAAAATACGCGTACTGAATTCTTTTAGGTGGACGTAGATAGATTTGCCATATTGCCTGTCGTGCTAACCACGCTGCAGCAACAGCACGTGAGACTTTTGCAGCTTCAGCAAGTTTACTAATCGCTGCTTTGCCCTTCCAATATCCTCTTGGGGAATAATAAATGGACTCCATTATAATAATCATATAATTAATTACCCAGCCCCTAACATTATTTTACCTTTCATACCAGTTTTTACTAAGAAAGCAGCTAATTTTTCTCGAAGTGATTTATTTTTTTACAGCGTTTATGGCATGAATCAAATTTACATCAGCGAGATGTCGTTGTTGTAAATCTTTATCTCGATAAGCAATACCGTGAACGTAACATGCTTGATCGATTCCATTTACGGGATATTCTCCAGGTCTCGGTTGATCTTAATTGTCAAGACGAATATCTAAACGAGTTCCTGGCCCACAATAATTATAACCCGGTGAGTGTTTTTCCCCGGGATATTTCGCACACGGTAATCCTGGTAATTTTCCCAACGAAGCGGTGATATCACGTCCCGTCGCTGTACTTGAAATAAATTTTATATTTTTTTGTGCCACATTTTTCACACTTACCTGTCAGTGCACGCTTTTTATTTTTTGTTATTATTGTTGTTAATCCAGTGGTGGACGTGGCTGCCCTGCATCGAACACAATATAAATTCATATTATTTATTATATGGATATAATTGACTTTTCGGCGACACGAAAACAAGAGCCAGTTAAGCATCACCCAGCGCTACCGAATTCTATCAGAATGATAATAATAGGTCCATCTGGAAGTGGGAAGACGCAATTATTGCTTAATCTGATAATGAGATGGCTGAAGTGGGATAAATTATATTTAGTAGCACCATCTGTAGATGATCAGCGATGCTATGAAGTACTTAAAGATTTTAATGAAAATGCAAAGTTACTGAATGAAGACAGTGACGTTATTGACTTTATAACTGATATTAATGAAGCGCCATCTGTAGATGATCTTGATGGAAGTATTAATAATTTAGTAGTATACGATGATGTTATGCTGGACAAACAATCAAATCAAGCTAGGATATTTTCTCGAGGTAGACATAAAAATACAGACGTGATTTGTTACACAGCGTTATACACAAATTCCAAAAGTAATCAGAGATAACTGTAATATTTTAGTTGTGTTTAACGGAGTTGATAATCATACGCTGCAAAATATTTATTATACTTGGTGTACAGGGGACGTGGATATGATTAAATTCAAACACTTTTTTCCAAAAGCAGAAGCTACTCCGTTTGGTTTTATAACAATAAATTTACATGATCCGAGGTCGAGATATCGTAACGGACTTGATACAATATTTGGATAAAAACCACAGCAGAGGAGAGGGTGGGCTGACAAAAGAATGAGTGTGAGACGCAAACAAAACACACCTAAAATCTGAAAAAAAATATATCAACGAACGAGTAACAAAATCAAACTAACCCCATCGATTTTTGTTGTTGAAATATGTTCGGTTAGTGGATTCGGTTTAGCGTTATTGACCTTATTTTCGCCCTTCGTAGGAACCTTTATTTTTGCTCACGGACCCTCGGAAAAACTTGTAGGGTTCACCCTCTCTGCTGCTGACTTTCATGGTCATAGTGTTATAGCAGTATGTGAGTGACTATGACCAACACGCCAATCAGAGACGCTGTGTGTTTATGGAAATCAGTCATGGACACACTGAAATGTGAACAGGGAGACAGCGTGGGGTAGGAATCCTCAGGCGACGAAGGCATTACCTCTGACTGTAAAGTGTCAGGCGACTATTCTGAAGAGAAGGTTGACCGACTACATAGAGCCATCCGAACCCTCAAGACCTTATTTCCAGCAGCCGTCCAAATCTGCCGAAGAATCACCGATTCTACCCGATATATTGGGCCAACGGCCCTTACATTGAAAGATGGAGATATTCCATACATCATCCTTGCATAAACTTCTTGAAATAAATTTTCTTTAGCCTCCATTTATGTCGCGTGTTGATAGGCTCGATGATCCGTACGAAAATGGTCAGCTGAGAATGGCCGCTAACCCTACCAGCGGCCTTCAAGGTTCATATGCAGGCAGAGCGCTTAAAATAGATGACGCAACTTAGACTGAACCCTTGTCTAACATCAAGAAGATCGGCGCGAACCCTCTCATCGACTCTGGGCCAAAAGCGCAGTTTTCGGCATCCCTAACGGCTACAACGATCTCGTCCAAAATGGGCGTTAACTCATCCTCAGACAAGGAGACATCGCAGAGGGCTCGTGATACTAATTCTACTATGAACTTCAGTTTACCCACTCCCATGGCCCAAATCTTTTGATCCTAGACTCAAAGACATCAGACAGTAAAATGTCCAGCCAGCGAGAACAGCCAGCAGACGAATGGAGAGGTGTGGAATATGTTAGCCACCATTGCTTAGCCACTCTAAATGAACCTTTTTTTTTCTTCTTCAGAATCACATGAATCAATTAGAAATAGTGATACTACTCAACCATAGCCAAGGTTTATGTCTGTGTCGTTCTTAACTAAAATTTAAACCCAAATTGATGTGTGTGTGTGTGTGTGTGTGTGTGTGTGTGTGTGTGTGTGAGAGAGAGAGAGAGAGAGAGAGAGAGAGAGAGAGAGAGCATTTCTACCATTGTGCGTGAGAGTATAGAAGTATGCTTGTGGGTATAGTGTGCCGTTATTCCTACTTCTTTCATTCCTTTCACTTCACTGCTAGGTTATTGGGATTATAAGTGTGGTAGGAGATGGTAGTTTCGTTATAAAGGGATGATATGGAAGTTATCGCGGGATAGTGGTAGTTGGGAAATTTTTTTTATGTTAATAATGAATTTCAGTTCTTTTCGATCCCATACCTTTTACACCCTACCCAGTGCTGGTTAGCAAATATAGGTGTTGATCAGTCATATGGCATGTTGGTTAGTGAGTGAAGTTTTGACATTACCATTCTCCCTTTGTACCCATATCTTCCCATAATCTCAAAGCTACTTTTAACATCACATTTTCCCTTGTAGCTACAGCGACACAGTGCGCTCGCGCTCGTGTCTGTGTGTGTGTGTGTGTGCGCGCGCGCGCGCTAAATTCCCCTTGTACCCTTACAGTCTCATTTGTTCCAATGATATTCCTCATTACTACTCTTGTATAACGGTCACAGGGACTCAAAATAAACACGACTTACGCTGTGCAAAATATAATCTTACATGCTTTAACTGTACACATAAAATATATTTGAGTTTAATTTGAATTTTAAAAGTCACACGGTATACTGTGATAAATTTTATGAAGAAGAATTGAAAATGAAATCCACTCAAATAACCCGTCATCATACTGGTTGCAATGACACATACCCACAAATTAAATATTTCCCGTATAACAGGTGTTTCTCTTTCAAAAATACCACCATAGAAATTAGGATTAATTTTTTTTTTTTTAATATTCTTGATTGTGGATAAAAATATGGTGAATTTATAATTAATTATTTTGTTCGTAAATTTAAAACTTCAGAATCTCTAATGTAGCCTGAAATATATGTTCCTACAAACATTTATCCCAAACTGGATTTTACTGATTCCTCCTTATCCATTTACCAAAAAATATTTTCACCTCATTTTCTCGACAGAAATTGGAATCTTTTTTAAAAGAACATTTTACCGTAGAGAATGTGCAGTGTCCGTTCGAGGAAATGTTTTGATAACTTCAATGAAACTATATCCATGATATGTTATGTAATGATTTGCACATAATGTGCAAAATATTCTGACTGGTTAACATTCCTTTCATAATTGGATCGAAATAATTGTCTGACCCGTGGATGGAGTCAGCGATTCATGGCGTAAACAAATGGATGTGTATGCCACCATAAAAGTCATCATTTTTTTTAATATATACAAATATCGCCTCTCTCCATTTCCTCACCCACCTCCATTCCAAGGATTTAATTCAGGATCAAAAGCCTTTGTTATCATCTACTGATCTTTTTGAAAGTATATACGAAATAGGATCATTCAGTCAAAATGGCGTGTACGGAGTGCATGTTACAAGGACGAGCGCATAATGTTTATGATAAAATAACCTTTGACACGACACCCTCCTCCGTTATGAACTGCATTCAGGATCCTTATCATCCGTTCATCGCAGTCGTATACACACGCAATTGCAGCACCAGTCATTATGTTTTTTTTTTTTTTTTTTTTTTATCTTTAATAAAATTTTGTATTTACCTGCTAATAATTTGTTTACTTATAAATTTCGCATAGGGATATGATAATAATACCAGTAAAAATTAAAAATCACCAACAAAACGGCGTAACTGCCTCGCCCGAGGGACAGTGGCGAAAGCCTGAGTGGATCAAACATTTAAGGTTGACTTAATGGGGTAGGGGTGGGGTGAGGCTGAAATAATAACTTACTTGCTCAGTCTGGCTATGAAGTCAGTTCGCAAATATGAAATAATACAAGTAATAAATAATGGTACACAAGCTGCGTTGAATTAAACTGAACAGGTGTCACGGCGGGGATAGCTATATTACATGAGTTTGACATGAAAGCAACAATGACCTTATGGCGAGAAAACGTTCATATGTTTACACGTTTTGGATGAGATACACGTGTGGCCAAAACTTGTTGTGTTACAAATAGCATGGAACATAATACAAATTTTGATACGTTGATTTCAAACACCAAACTAGATATTATGCAATGCTTAAGAAAAGTTATGCTGACTTAGAGGTTTTATTTAATCGTGATAAGCATCATCAGCTATGTGAAAGAGATGGTTGATCCGTGCAACGTGAAGATGGATTAAATTGAGTAAATGCGCACATTTGCATTCTGTTTAATTTACAGTACAGTGTGAAGACCTAGTAAACTAGTCTAGTATAGCATGATTTAGTAAGAACAATGATACAATTTATGAATAACACATTTTGATTTTAAACACGACGTTGTGCAAAAGTGGTTGTTTTAGGATCAACCGTAGAAATGGCAAAATGTAAAATATTTACTAAGTCATTCGTTCCTTGTAAAGGACTGAAGAAACGCTGTACATTATTGAAAATAAAAGTACATGTTGTAGAATGTAGACGGTTGTCCTGTTGATAACACGTAAGGACATTTTATCAATAATGAAGTATTCTCTGGATGTTTTTGTTTTGTTTTAAATGATTGATGTTGGAGAACAATATTTAAGACATCTTTTTTATTACGATCATAAAAGTTCAATTGCTTACATAAATATCAATCAATTATTAGACCAAATTAAATCTGAGACAAAGAAAAGAAAATACGCTCCATTCAAAGAAAAATTCTACCTAGACAATGCACAAGAAAGCAAGAAAAATGTTTCCCTTCAGAAGGGTCTATATTAGACAGGTGGATGACCAGTGGCAGGCAAACAGCTGATATGCAAGGATATACAAAGACATCAATGGGTACAAGCACATTTGAAAAGAATATATATATATATATATATATATATATATATATATATATATATATATATATATATATATATATATATATATATATATATATATATATATATATATATATATATGTACTCCGAATACTCTTGAGCTGAAAAAGGATAAATGTAAAAATGTAAACACAGATAGCATGAGGGAGTCCAGCCAGAGCATGTATAAATTAGGCACCATCATGAAATAATAGTCCAAATATGTTTATTCACGCTCAACTAGTGTATATGAAATTTTGGTTTCAGGGAGACTGAGGAAGAGGCAGAGAGGCATGTCGAATGATAATATATCTGCAAAAGTGCTGATATAAAAACATGCAGAGTATATCAGTCATCTTAATGATGTTTGTTTTCTCGAACAACCAGTCTCATGTGAAGCAGATGATTATTAACGATGGGAGTGACTCATTTAATTTTTCATCCTTCTTTCTTTTTCATTCCGAAAACAAATGCACTATTGTATTGTTAAGTCCCTGAACCCAACTGGTCCAATTGCAATAGATATATACATGTCTGGTACATACTTTAGGGTCTGTAGAATATATTGACTAAAAAGCGGATATTACGTGCCCCTTTATGTGCTCATTGAATGATTGTCCCAGTCCGACGATTCGCAGGATTTTCGTGCATAAGCGATAAACTATATTACTTATATATTGTGTGGTAAGTGCAGAACATAAACAAAAAAAAAAATATCATTGGTGCTTGAGGACGCGAGTGAAATATTGCTTGAAAGATACAGTCAAACCAAATGAAATATCTCCCTTTACTTTTATGCTTAGAATTGGACAGCAATGTGAAAGTCAGTACTAAGAAGGTACCAACAGGAGATTCCTTTGAATGATGTCTTGCCTGCATCGCCCATACAGAACATAATCCCAAAATTTAGTATAGGCAGTATGGCAAGAAAACTATGCCATTACAACCGCGATTTGATTTTATGACGTTAACATGCGTGATAAATGTAAATAAGAACATGAAATTCCACGCGCATACATGCAACAGTGTTTAGGAAACTGAGCTAGAAGTGACCTTGAGTGTCTGGCATACTTTGTCAAAGCAATCATCATTGCTGTATATGTCTAACTCCAATATCATATATTATATACCACACACATTCAAATAACATGGCTTTTAAAATGTTGGTATAAAGCATTTTGATATACCAATACTAATGGTATATCAAATTGTCATCCGCCCATGGCGCAATAATACGCATATATCAACATTCTTGCAATTGTGTGCTGTCAATTCTAGGCATATAGATTAATGATGAATTTCCAGTCATTAATCATTAGTGACGTATGAAAATAACGATAACAAGTATTAATAATCCCCACACAGTTTCATCGCAATCCTTTCTGCTACCGTTCCCCCATCCCCTCTCATGCATAAGGGACAAAATACGCAGAAATCTGGAATGAGAGAGAAAAAGAACTTGAGCTGGATGAAAACTTTGAAACCGAACTTACACCAAGTAACCTACAAGAATATGGTTCGTCGTAGCTGTATGTGCACGCTTTCCCTGGGATTTATCTACAGCGTTTATATAATCAATGATACAAGGTTGCAATAACCAGTCGATACTATGCCGTAATTTTTTGGGTTACGAGGCACACACACTGTAAGGTATTTCATGCTTTTTGTTGCTGTTGTTGTTGTTGGACCATCGTAGCAAGATACGTGCGAAAAACCAAGAAAAGACGAGCGTAGAGGATTTTCGCTTGTGTCTCTGGACCTATGAATGATGTTAAAAGTTAAGTCAAACCGACCAAGGGAAAAGGAGAGAGAGAGAGAGAGAGAGAGAGAGAGAGAGAGAGAGAGAGAGAGAGAGAGAGAGAATTTTATGGTCGGTAATAATATTAGATAAATAAGAATAGTGACTTATATCAGCTGTAAATATATCAAATTATTTAATTACGTCTTGTTGGATCGTCATTTCGCCTCTATTCCACACTAATTTCCATTCGTCGATACGTGAATGGCTGAGCGTTCAGTGTTAAAGAACTTGACCATGTGTTTATAGTGCTCTACTTTCTTCATTAAAACCATCTTTCATGTTTAAAACATAAGTGTGTCTTATATTGATTTAATCAATGTGAATAAAAATAGAAATTCAAAAAAAAAAAAGAAGAAAACAATTAATTTATCAATATGCAAAAGTGTTTGTGAAAGCCACAAACGGCACAGAACTGTATTTTGTAGCGGACACTCGGCAGGGATGTGCGGAGTTCATTCACTCGGTCACCAAAGACTTATAAAAATGGTACTAACAGCTACCTCGCTTGGCGCTCAGCATTAAGAGGTTAGTGTTAGGATTGGTCAGCCTGGTGTCAGGATAATGTGACTTGGTGGGACATGATACTACATGTCTGCGGCTTGATGCCCCAGTGCTAGACATCACTATAAACTGCCACACTGCAGACATCGTAACGATATAACTGAAGAATTGTTAAAGCTACGTTAAAAATCCAAATCACACACACACACACACACACACACACACACACACACACACACACGTCAAACTCACTCGGTCTATACACAGTTGCCTGTAGTCAATCTTAACTCCGTTCAAAGGGCAAATATGTGTATTTGTATGTGATATAAATAAAAATATGTATAGTATGTACGCTGTTTCAATGATATACTACTCGTTCTATAATTTTTTCATTAAAAGGAGACTCAGCAAGCCTCGTTTCCTTTTAATGAAAAATGTATACAGCTAGTGGTATAACATTGACACAGCGTTCTCTCCTCCTCCCATACGCCCAGGAAGCGGATAGTAGGGAAGGTAACAGAAAAGAGAAATGATATCATTGATAAAAATAGATTCTTGTCGTGTACACTGCGTTTTAATATAAATCATGAGAGACAAATACGCTATTCGGCTGTTATACATACTTTATCCAGGCATCAAGGTTCTGAAGTACATTCCAATATTGTCAGGCACATAGTTTTATTCTGCATTTTACTTGTCTCTTGCACTATTATGTTATGATGGTATACCATTCTAGTGTTTTCTAATAATATCGAAAAGTGTATTTAGATAATCTGAATTTTGCTGAACATGCCTGTAAACCAGTCAGCAACTCAGCCAAATTGTTGTATGTTGCAATCGTTAGACGGGAATTGACTATACCCTAGCTATTGCATAGATATATCTGAGTCACACGGAATCGGGTCACAATTAGTCCTTCCAGTCCAGTACCTACGAATGTAGTTCCAGTCTATTTTTAGAACATTTTTTCCTCTCTCATTTTGGTGGTGATAGAAGAGTTATATTTATGCATTTTTGGTAGGGATTTAAAGGTAATTGTTTATTCTTGAGAATATGAGCTTATGGTGTGGTTGTCTGTGTGTGTTTCGGCGATAGTGCACAATGAGTAATAAGGCATTGGTGATGATCCGGAAGTGAAATCTGTGTTCCATTGCATGTTGCTTTGTTTACAGTCCAGCTTCTCAAACAAATGCCGGTGAACCTTTGACAAGAACTTCACCGTGAAGTCATCTTTGAATGTATTTTACATTAACATATGATTTGTACTCATTGTCACACAGTGGAAAGTTCAGTACTGAGAAACAAATGTAGAGAATATATAGTAAAATTAATTATGTTCAGCAGCAGGGAGGGCGGATCCTACAACTTTTTCAATTAGAGATTACGCTGAAAACTAAAATTTCCTATAAAAACGAAAATACAATCGTCAATAACGTCAAAACCGAATCTCTAACCAACCCGAAATTTCCTATTTGGGTTAGCTTACTTTTGTTACTTTATATTTTGACTTTTATGATTTTGTTTTTTATGTCGTGTTTTGTTTACTTGCGCGCTCACTCATTCTTTGTCGTCGCCCTCGCTGCTGCTATGTTTCTCAGTCAAAAATTTTATCGAGACCAATACGATATCGAGACCAAGGATCATGTAAATTTATCGTGATAAATCCGTGTGTGGTAGTTTGTGCTTTTGAAAAGAAATTTTTGAATTTCATCATATCCATATCCCCTGAACACCAAGTCTGATGAATGTTTCGCAGTGTATGTGTATCGACTACATTAAATACAACTAAAAGATTACAGTTGTCTCTGATCACTTTAGGTATTTGTGTATATCGCTGAGTAACATATATAATATCAGTGTTTTTGTGTCTGCCTCGGGAAAATATCCGAGCTGGATTTGATTGTTTGTCCAGCATCACATCATCACATACTACGAGATTATTAATACGACCATCGAGATCATCCACAGATGGAGGTTCATCAATATCGGTGATAAAATCAACAATATCATTATCATCATCTTCATCCAACGACTTCGCTTCTTCATTAAAATCTTTAAGCACATCGTAGCATCGCTGATCATCTAAGGATGGTGACACCAAATACAACTTATCCCAAATGAGCAATCTCACAATCAAATTATGCAATAATTGCGTCTTACCAGACCCAGATGGACCTATTACAATTTGCTCTGATAGAATTTGGTAGCGCTGCATGATGTTTTATTGGCTCTTGCTTTCGTGTCGCTGAGAAGTCAATGACATCCATGTTGTACAAATATAATACATAATATGAATTTATATTGTGTTCGATGCATAGCATTCACCCCCACCAGTGGATTAGCAACAATAACAAAAAAAAATAAAAAGCTTGCGCTTACAGGCAAGTGTGTAAGATGTGGTACAAGCAAATACAAATTTATTTCGTCTCGTGCGAAGACCGGTGGTGATATCGCTGCTTCACTGGGAAATTACCAGGGACTCCATGGGCTAAATATCCAGGAGAAAAACATCTTCCTGGATATAATTATTGTGGTCCTGGAACCCGACTTGATATCCGACTTGACGAACGAGACCAACCAAGACCCGGAGAGTATCCAATAAATCCGATTGATCAAGCGTGCCACATTCATGCTGTTGCGTATAAAAGTAAAGATTTACAAAACGACATATTGCAGATGTGAAGTTGATTCATTCGTTAAATTCCATAAAAAATAAATCTCTCAGAGATAAACTTGCTAGCTTCCTAGTAAAATCAGCAATGAAAGGTAAACTAGTGCTTGGAGCTGGTAATTGATCATAGATAACTATTATAATGGAATCGATTTATTATATCCCAAGAGGATACTGGAGAGGTAGAGCAGCGATTAGTAAACTTGCTGATGCAGCAGGTGTAGCACGTTCTGTTGCTGCGAACTGGTTAGCACGACAGGCAATACGGCAAATTTACCTACCACAGTCTAAACAAATTCAGTATGCACATTTTGATGTCAGTACTCCCAATGAAGCTCATCAAGCA
>JAECUM010063648.1:0-11622 GCA_016617855.1 Megalonaias nervosa | reverse complement strand
ATGTACGCTGTATCAATGATATACCACGAGATGTATAAATTTTTCATTAAAAGGAAACGAGGTTTGCGGAGTTTCCTTTTAATGAAAAATTTATACAACGAGTGGTATATCATTGATACAACGTACACTGTACATATATTTTATTTATATCACATGCAAATACATATATTTGCCCTTTGAACGGAGTTCAGATTTACTACAGGCAGCTGTACTTTGACCTAGTGAATGAACTCCTCACATCCCCGAGTGTGTCCGCTACAAAATGTAGTTCTATGCCTTTTGTGGCTATTTACAATCACCTTTGCATTATTGATAAGTTGATTGTTTTCTTTTATTGGTTTCCATTTTTCTTCACATTGATTAAATCAATATAATACACACTTATGATTTAAACATGAAAGATGGTTTTAATAATACAAGTAGAGCACCATAAACACATGGTTAGCTACGCCATTCACATGAACGCTAAGCCATTTACCTACTGGCTCATGGAAATTAATGTGGAATAGAAACTAAGCGAAATGACGAACCAACAAGAGGTAATTAAAATATTTTAATATATTTACAGTTGATCTAAGTCATTATTCTGCTTTAGCAACAGTACAACCGACCATAAACTCTCTCCCTCTGTCTGTCTGTCTGTCTGTCTGACTGTCTCTGTCTCTCTCTGTCTCTGTCTCTGTCTCTGTCTCTCTCTCTCTCTCTCTCTCTGGACCATCGTAGCAAGTTACGGGCTAAAACTTATGAAATGACGAATGTAGAGGATTTTCCTTTGTGTCATCCCACGATGTCTCTGGACTTATGAATCATAGTAAAAGTTAAGTCAAATCGACCAAAGGATGAGAGAGAGAGAGAGAGAGAGAGAGAGAGAGAGAGAGAGAGAGAGAGAGAGAGAGAGAGAGAGAGAGAGAAGGGCCTTTGGACATTTTCATATTTAATTAATGTGTGTGTGTATGTGTGTGTGTGTGTGTGATTTGGATTTTTAACGTAGCGTTAACAATTTTTCAGCTATATCGCTACAATGTCTGCAGTGTGGCAGGTTATAGTGATGCCTAGCACTGGGGCATCATGCCGCAGACATGTAGAATCATGTCCCACCCAGTCACATTATCCTGACACCAGGCCGACCAGTCCTAACACTAACCTCTTAATGCTGAGCGCCAAGCGAGGCAGCTGTTAGTACTAATCGATTTTTAGAACATTATAGTATGCTTAAGAAACAACAACAAAACATTACATACATCACAGTATGTGTACCACGTAACCGAGGAATTTACTGTATAATGTCGACATGGTTGCAGTTTTGTATCACTGATAAACACTGTAGAAAAATCCCAAGGAAAGTGCACACGTATCGTTACGACGAACCATATTCTTGTAGGTTACTTGGTGTAATTTCTATTTCAAGGTTTTAATCCAGCTCAAATTCCTTTTCTCTCTCACTCCACATTTCTGTGTAGAGATGGTGTTTTGTTGCTGATGGTGGTTGGAGGTGTTTTGCTGTTGATAGTGGTTGGTTGTGTTTTGTTTCTGCTGATGGTGTTTGGTTTCGAACGGCACTTTCATCATTTGATTTGGCTATATAATTCCACGATAATGGGCTAAATGTAACTTTTGTCAGGGACACACCGAGACGGCCAACCCGTGTTATCTAGGTGGGTATCGAACCGCAACCCTTGGATTACGAGTCATCAGGTCACAGATCCATACACCTCAAATCATACAACGACATGGTTGTTTATTTTGGGGGAGAGGGTCTTTTTTGTTTGTTTTATTTTTATTTTTGTTGGTTGGTAATACCAATAAACACAAATCATTCTAAACCGCATCTATGGATTTCTTCCTCACTAGATATTATAAATCTATAAATTAACAAACCGGGTAGGTGTTTGAAATGTACGCAGGAACGTTACATTTCTGGCATCCAGATTGGTGATATGACTCACAATACAGCTTAATGTAACGAAGGTTATTCGATTTATTCCTTGTCAAACAACGGCCATTTCTGAGCACTTTTCGAGTTATGTGCATTTTTATTTCACGCAATTTTAGTTTAATTATTTTGCTTTCAAAAAATTGACAGCGTTAGTAGCTACTTTTAAGTAAATGCCTCGCTGCCTCTGAGAAGAGGTCACTTGGCATTCTAAACTGTACATCACAGCAAGAACATTCGCGTAGGCAATAGGAGAAAATAAACGAGGCGTAGATACTGAATTCCAACTGATGCCATGAAGGAAATATCAACATCAGCTTTATGACTATTAGCATAACCGGGACCATTCGTGCCTGAATTAATCTAAAGAAAAAGGCAGATATAAAAGATTTTAGCATCTTGTTAATCCCTTCAGGTACAAATAAAAGGTGAAAAGATGGAGGATATTAAACGTATATCGCGGTTCAGTCATTATGGCCTACCACTTAGCTTTGCCTTGGAGAACACAAACGGAACATTTCTTTCTTTTTCCAGCCGAGGATTTTATCCGCTAATTCTTTACGGCGATCAATTTTTCTTAAGGTGAGGAGTTAGAAATTGTAATGGTACAAGGATCTTTGTATGACTTTATGCATCAAAATGAGTTTTTAATAGCCAGACGCGCGTGACCCTTTTGTGCTGACACGTGTTCTATTCATCTCACGCCAGCGGACACAAAAGGATTGTTGAAACCGCCTCGTCCGTTTACATTATATTTATTTCAGGTTGTTGTCTTTTGGGGGGGGGGGGGCGACTTCCTACATTATTATTGGGACTCGACATGTTTTATGTCAGACGGCCAACACTGTTTTTCTTACATGCAAATACTACAGAATACATAGTAATCATGAAAGCGATAATTTAGAGAGTTATAAGTAAATCTGTTTCAAGTGGCCATCAAAAATGAGGATATTATTAATAATATAATATTAGGAATCGGTTGTACGCAACTTACGTGATTATATATTTATTGTTTTCAAACTGAGAAATATTATTATTTATTATATACACTTACAGACCTATTGCCGAAATAATTTTCATATTTTTCTCATTCCTATATTTTCACATGTGAAAAATATATCTTTATATTTTCACATGTGAAAAATATATCCTTTGATAAGATTTCCCATCGTGCCATGCGACGCTTGATTGTGTGTGCCTACAAAAGTTGTACCTGTAACAACAAAAAACACCCCCCAAAAAAACAGTACCTTGTCAACTAGAACAAATAAATAGAAAACGCCTTACATTTCAGACATGAAAATTAATCTTTGACAATGAAATTTGGTAAGACACTGTTCGTGTCTCGCTGAAGTTATTTCCCCTTGAATCCGTGGCAAAAACGAGTAAAATTCGCTGTGATGCATTGCTAATACTGTACATATTTCTTCTTGTGGTTCCAAAAGTATCTACTTTAACGAGAGGCTTCTCGTAAAAATATCAAGGTTTTGAAACCGCTGTATGAAATATGTCCAGTATTAACGTAGATAAAGAAAATGTCCTCTATATACGAAGTGTGAAATACAGAGACTTATCAGAGAAATAATTTTCATACTTTTTTCTCATGATAAAAGTTTAATTTACTGTCACAGATTACGTCAGGCTATGAAACGTGAGGTGAATTTACGAATAGGGGTATTGGGGTGAAAGCATGTTGGGCCGAACAGTGAGTTTAATCTTCTAAACTTCAATTCTGAAGCTAATTTGGTATATAATATAAAGAAAATTTTCTTTTCCTACGTTAATACTGGATATAATTCATCTTGTGGTATCATAACTGTCTATTTTAACTCGTGGCTGCGCCACTCGTTAAAATATCATGTTTCTGGTACCACACGATGAAATATTATTGTACAAAAAGAAAATATCCTCTATATATTGGGTATCAAAATAACTGATATTTGATGAAGATGATTATAACGACGACAATGACAATGATTATGGTGATGCTTGTTAATAATAATAATAATAATAATAATAATAATTATTATTATTATTATTATTATTATTATTGTTATTATTATTTGCCCAAATATTTGACGTTTAAATTACAAAATAAATATATCTCAATTAATTGTTCCCTTTGAATCTTTGTCTCATAAATATCTTCGAGAGAAAAGTGTGTGTGTGTGTGTGTGTGTGTGTGTGTGTGTGTGTGTGTGTCTTAGTGAATAAAAGTCGCTCTTTAGAAGCAGTTCCATTTTTATTGCTTCCAAAGATGATTGTACGTCACTGTATATCGGTGTAATTATGTTAGGCATTGTACTATCTGCCACATATCCGCAATACGGATAATAGAAGTAAATACAGTATTGTACTTTCTTCCTGTTTGCTTGCTTGCTTACTTGCTTGTTTAAAATCGACATGTCCAGATCAATACTTTAATGTTAATTTTACTCACAAATCAAATGGAACGTAAGTTTCTGACTGAAATGTTGAATTCAAAATAAGACAATATTCATATTCTGGCATTCTTTCTTATTTTCATTTGTACCCTTTCATTTCTTTTCTTTGCATTATGCAATATTGTTTCTCTTAAGGAACGAAAAGAAACATCAAAGTCAAGCGGCGGATCAAATGTCCAGACTACCGTAGGTAAAGAAAAATTTACATGGGCAAAGAGACTCGATGTTTATACATCAATCACAAGCAACGATTTATTTTCACTTTTCAACTTCCGGGTGCAGCTTCCGAACAGGTACCCGTTTACTAATTGACAAATCGACAGTATCCGTAAGGGGGTAAAATTCGTTCTCTTAAAAAGTAGACTAATCTATGTGGGGGGGGGGGGTTCAAAAGTTTTGTTTTTTAAAGGTTCTTTTCCAATTGGAACATTTCTATTTTGGGAACTTTATTCCTAGTCAGCTCTATGTTGTGAGGATTGTGCTGACGTGGCGTTGAACCCTATTTTTGTAACCCTTGTCAAGTCACTGAAATCTTGCTTCATCTAACTTATTGGCACATATTACCGAACCAGCGAATGACAAAGTTTTCTTTAGTATAAATTTAACGGGAATTAGAGAAGAAAATGACAAAGAGTTACCGGTTGTTTTTATACGGTATTATATATATATATATATATATATATATATATATATATATATAATATAATATATATAACCTTATATATATATATATATATATATATATATATATATATATATATATATATATATATATATATATATATATATATATATATAATTGGTTACAAAAGCACTGAGGAGAAATAAATCGTACCGTTCGCTGTTTTCCTTCATGAATGTTAGGAGCCTATATTATGGACTATTGTGATTGATCAAGCAAATATCCCAATGAAAAGTACATAACAGTAAGAACTGTATTTGTTAACAGGGTCAGCAACTTAATTCAGACAAAACGATGGAGCCGCAATACTTCAGTTACTAGAGCATCTGACTCACAATCCTAGGGTCTAGGGTTCGATACCTGATCAGGCCAGCACGGGTTGGCTCGCTCGATCACCACCAAGGTTAGCACGGGTTTCCTGGCTCGATAGCCATCCAGCCTAGCACGGGTTCCCTGGCTAACTGTGTTCGTAAGAAAGACACGTGGCTCCCAATTTCCTACATGACATAGTAATATGTGGAAAGTGCCGATAGACGAAACAACAACAAAAAAAATAACAAACCATCTTACCAAACAACAAAACAAAACTAACTCAAAATATCGGCCAATGTGTTTACAATTGAGTATCGTGTGTTTTCACAATAGAACCATCAAACCTGAAATTGTTCAATAACCTCTCCTGTATTCGAAGCGTGCTGGTTAATTTGTCAGATTTCGCAACGGGTTTAAATATTCAAGAAAATTAAATGCTTCGGTTCACATTCTGTAGCCCAGTTTCTAAAACCAGACCACATCAAACTTAGCAAGACCCGTGACTCGTGTGCCCGAAACCAGTCTTTTGAATGTCGCCACTTCTACTTTTTCTAAAGAAGTTAAAAGCGAATTCAGGCGCCGTGATAATCGGTGATAGAGTCAGTCGTTGGGCCATAAAGTAATTTAAATTCAGTGTGACAAGAAGAGAGTGGTGCTTACGTCTTTAACTCAATAACCACTTAATGTACGAACGTTTACAAATGTATTCGAAGATGAAACCCAGGTTTCACCAAACTTTTCAAATGTTCTTACTCGAGCTACTTCATGGTTTGCAAAGGTGAATATTCATTGACCATTCAGCAGACATCCAGTATTTTTTTAATATAAATTTATAATATTTGGAGTTCACTTAAGAAATGGTCCTATTATATTTCTGAAAAACATTGGATGCTTCCTCTCGAAAATGCATATCGTTAGTTTCTTTAGTGTAACGAATATATAATATAGATCAACATAGGAAATAAATAATTTTGTAAAACAATTCATCAGAGAAGTGCAACTAGCTACTTGAGGATCGATTCGAATGCTTGTATGATCAAAATTGCAAAGTTGTTTAACATTTCATTAAGGAAATATACAAAAATATGTATTTGAAACTATATGCGTTGCAAATATCTATGCACTTGAACCACTGTTAACCCCTTCCCCCCTCCCCCCCCCCCGCTTATGTCGAAAGAAATCGAAATGCTAGCGATATAAAATTTAATTAAATGCAAAATGTGTAGCAAGCTATATATTTACGGAGGTTTTGCCTGTTAGCACTTTTGTAAGGGATAATTTCTTGATTTGTTTTTCCGCAATCCGCGTCTTTCCGGATGCATGAGATGTCGCCATATGTGTAACCTCTTCACTTGTGAAAACAATAATTGTCCGTACCTGATTCTTAATCCTTTCCGGTTATGGGAAGGAGGAGAGTCGATTGAAAATGACCAAAATTTTGATAATTGTTTTAATATGGATATGTGTTTCCAGAGGAAAAGTACACGACTTGGATTGACTTAATGAAAGTTATATTTGCCTTGCCGTAGTAAACATCTGTTCACTCGGATTAGATTGAATAAATATACCATTTAATATACTCTGTACGTATATTCATTCAAGGCATATATGCAAATAAATAAGAATTCATTTTCATATAAATACGTTTTATTGGGCGAGGTCTTTATCCATCCACACCAACACACTTGTTCATACAAGAAAGACCCATCCACCCATCCCCACCAACACACATATTCATACAAAATAAGGACTCACCCGCCCATCCCCACCAACACACATATTCATACAAAATAAGGACTCACCCTCCCATCCCGTAATTTGAGTAATTATCCTTCTTATATTGTGAGGTATACAAGTCGTTACACTTGACATTGATAGCTTACTTTGCAGCGGAATGAAGCACATCTTTTAGTCGGTTTTCTAGCGCACGGTAAATTAAAAAAAAATATTCAAGAAAATAATAGCTAATAAGACAGAACTTTTTACTTTAATATTACTAAGAATTTATGCATCAACGTGATACGGTAAAACAGCCATGCTACTAAGAGTTCATGCTTCAGTCTGATACGGTAAAACAGTATACTACTTAGAATTTATGTATCAATCTGATACGGTAAAACAGTCATACTACTAAGAATTTATGTATCAATCTGATACGGTAAAACATTATAGTACTAAGAATTTATGAATCAATCTGATACGGGAAAACATTTATACTAATAATAATGTATGTATCAACCTGATACTGTAAAACAACCATGCTACTAGGAGTCCATGCATCAATCTGATACGGTAAAACAGTCATACTACTAAGAGTTTATGTATCAATCTGATACGGTCAAACAGTTATACTACTAAGAATTTATGTATCAATAAGATACGATAAAGCAGTCATACTACTAAGAATTTATATATCAATCTGATACGGTAAAACAGTCATACTTATAAGAGCTTATGTATCAATATGATACGGCGAAACATGTTGCTTGATATATTGAGTAAACAATATGTGTTCTCCTTTGTCAAGAGAGAATACGACACACTAAAGAGTGCTTCTCTGTCGATAATAATGTACCACGTCTAAACAGGAATGGTAAAGAAAAAAAGAAAAACCACTCGCACATAAGGACAAAACATAAAAAGTTAAGTACAGTGCATGAATATATAACACATATATTTATTATATACCTATCACTATTTTCCTCAAGAAACAGCCAGAATCTTATCGTCATTTCTTAGAGTTAGGAAAACGATACTGACGTTTTCTGATTACCGTACTCTGAAACAATGTTGAACGTCACTTAATTCATTCATAAAAATGCTGGAATAATAAGCATATCCGCTGACCAAATTGTAATTCGGTTTATTATTTAAGATGAATTTCGTATTCAGAAGTTGAAATGTTAAGAAATTTCTTTTGTTTTTCAGTTACGTAAAGGGTTTTTATTACATTATTTGAACATAAAGAAAACAAAACTGTCATTATCATTTCAATTCGAACTTGATTGGTACATCACGTCTAGCTGTTAAGACGCGGACAACTTGACGTAACTTAGCAACCAAGACACACATGCGCTCGCACAGTGAGGTGGGTCAAAGGTTAGTGTAATTATGTAACCCCGAATCATACTATTTCACAACATTTTTATACTTGCTTTACTTTTAATTCTTCTGAACGTTAACACGATATCCGTTAATTTTAGAAAGAAACCAAATAAAAACCAATACAAAATTTTCTTTTCTTTCCATGTTAAAGGACCCATCGGAAAATTACAACTGATTTCGCATATCTATTTTACTCTTTAAACCAGTGTTTAATTATTCCAAACAATTTTTCCGGTAACTGAAACAAGACCCGTAAATATACTGTGAAAATTTCCGTAAGATATGTTGACAATTGTGGAAGTTATTTTTAAAAAAATAGAATTGTACACATTATGTACTAAATTATTATATTTACCATTTATCAATGGGCACTTAGCTAACATTTGATGACTTGCATGACATGAAATAATCATTTGCATATCCGTTTATATCAAATGCAAAGTTCTTATTATGGAAAACATGGCCTAAGTGGTTAGAGCGTTCGCCTCGGATGTTTGAGATCACGGGTTAGAACCCCGGCCAAAGTCACACCAAAGACTTACAAAAATGGTACTAGCAACTGCCTCGCTACGAGCTCAGCATTAAGAAGTTAGTGTTAGGACTGTTCGGCCTGGTGTCAGGATAATGTGACTGGGTGGGACATGATTCTACATGTCTGCGGCATGATGCCCCAGTGCTAGACATCACGTAGGTCGATAAATCAGACCCTCTCTTGTGATGATGATGATTTTCGGGTTTGGGGCCGATATCACCTATTCATTAAAAGCTACAATTATTTGCTGACAAATTTTGGCTGAACACCGCGGTGTACATTTTATATATTTAACGGTAGTTCTTGTGGCTATGAAGCTACCGTTGGCTGAAGGGTTCTCTTGGTGACATGTGTATTATATTTCCGGAGCAAATCCTATGTTTGGTGACTTGTAAATCTGCGAGGAATAGCACAACCATCTGTCATGTGGCCATTTTGAATTTCGCGCCAGATATGGCTGTTACCAGGTACCGGTATGTGTCTAAAGTATACTCAGGATTGTTCCGGAATGATTTGCATGCAGCAAAATTGCACATTTTAATGAACGGGTGACATCATACCCACATATCGTCCATCAGTATCAACACATATTTGGGGGTGGGGGTTGATCTATTGGACTAGACATCACTATAAACTGCCACACTGCGATATAACTGAAAAATTGTTAAAGCAACGTTAAAAATCCAAATCACACACACACACACACACACATACACACATTATTATGAAAATAATTACACTAAAAGTACTGTTAGTTCTTAAAATATACTGAACTTTTCATAAAAATTGAATAAAAAATTTGGAATTTATCAAATTCAAATTTGCACTTTTGTGCAGTGGCAAACGAGAAGGTACAAAAGCTGCTGCGATAAGCGAGAACCAGGCACGGATAGCAGTGGTCAGTGGTCCGTTCTTAGATGCAAACTGTTAACGTTTAACTGACGGGTGGTTAAGGTCTGCGATTCATCAATTGCTTAATGATCCATTGAAATCTGTGTGATATGTGATAGATGACTGACAGGTGCCACACTTGGCTGAAGGGTCAATCTGCATATAGTGTATCTTTTACAAATTAATCACTAGAAATTTTACCCGTGTGATACAGTCTTTAGCTTCAAACTTTTAATATTTAAACGTTTGCAAACAGAGCCAAAACTCACTGAAACAAAATCTGTTTGGTTCTTCTATTTTTAATTTTGTTTACACAAGATTTAACTCTTGACGCAAGTAAAAATTCATTCTAATTTAATTATTACAGACGCAGGCGGTACCGTATACTTTGTCATACAGTCTTAAGCCTTTTATTTACTTCTTTATTTGTTAATTTCTGAAATGAATCATAAAACATTTTTTAGTGAATGATGTAATATCAAACAAGAAGTCATTCAGGTAAATCCAAGGGTAGCCATAGGGCGACTTGCGAGCCGCATGAGGTTCGCGCAAGCCTGCGGTGCGGCTCTTATGACATACGTAAGTAATTGGGTTTTTTTTAATTTATATCAAACTTTGCTGAATAACACTGAATAATGTTCAAGAAAGATTATTTTATATTCCCGTTACTCTCCACATAAACAAACTCCTCTCCCCACTCTGTCTTAAATCCTCTATTCTCGTCTTTATATTTACTTTTTCTAGATGTATGCAAATAAATATGGATGGCTCTTTCCAATACTGCCTCCAGCACTGCGGCTCCCAAAGGTCGTCTAGTTGGTCACCCCTTATATAACTTAACACTAGACGATTCAATTGCTCACTATCCGTATTGATCTTTCTCTTGTCTGGCAGTGTTTACTAGCTTTATTTGTACTCGGCACCTAAAATTTTATTTTTTTACCTATCACAGCGAGCAAGAGAAGTGTGAATTAGAGTCATAAAGCGCACACTGTCTGGGTAACGTACATAATTAGTAGATATTGTTTTATTTTACTCACTATGAACAACTAATTGTTCCAGCATTTTCTTTGCCTCTTGGAAAGGTGAAAGAAACCCCCCAAAACTGAACAAAGATTTGGGGAAAAATACGACCGCATCGAGTGAAACGTGACAATTACTCCCTCAAATTACGACAGTCGTCCGTAAAAACTAATCCTTTCATTCGTACACAGTATACAGGAAAATTCCATCTCCATCCACGCATAGAACATCGGAATAGAAGTGAAAACGCCTCGGAGATTAAATTTTAAAGTAGAACACGGAACTTGCTGAATTGTTAATGAAAAATCGCTTACCATTATATACATTTTTAAAAACAAAATTGAATTTAGAAAACAAGAGCAAATTGATAAAGAAGGATGCCTCCTATTGTGTCATTCTGTAGGTATATCACAAATAGCACGTGCGTTATATCTGCATTCAAGCCGGGTATTACCGATACACGTGCGTTCAGGTAAACATGGCATACTTGCATGTTGCACATGGCAATAACTGTAACATGATAGGAAAACGTGACTGGGTGTCGCTTGTCCCAAAACGTCCACGTCAAATCTGACACTTTCATTGATACAAATTATTGAAGCATTGTTCTCACAATCAACAGATGACAGTCACATAGTGTAATATTGCAATATAGATTAGATTCTCAATGAAACTGTTTTAAAATTCAATAAATGTCTTT
>JAECUM010063647.1:0-21362 GCA_016617855.1 Megalonaias nervosa | reverse complement strand
GGTTGGGTTTGGGGGGTTGTAATGCTAATTCCCATTGACGCTACGGTAACCCCATATACTACTAGCGTGTTTGTTGTCATAGTATAGACCTATGTTTTTTACTTAGATTCAAAATTATGTAATATTTGCCAAACAATTTTGTTTTATTCTTTGAGAGATGAGCGGTTACACATGTGTCTAAACATAAATATATATAGAACTGTTTATTTCCACTGAAAAGATATTCAAGAATTATTTAGCCTCCATTATGTATAAGATGTGTATTATATCTTAACACATATATCAGACAGTACGGAAGCAATTGTTTAAGAATTTCAATTTCAACACACACACACACATAAATAAATAAATAAATAAATAAATAAATAAATAAATATATATATATATATATATATATATATATATATATATATATATATATATATATATACGTACAACACACCAATTTGTAACTCTTATCAGACACAATATAAATATGCAGATGTCTTCTATATTTTCACAGCTGGTAATATTTTATGCATTTCAGATTTCTGGTTATTTTGTAATGAAGAAAGATATGTACTCATATATCTTGGAAGTAAATATGACCTCTTCAACGCAGAAATAAGCACAGTATTGTGCAGTCACATTCATCTATGTATACATGTATAAAACTTAAGTGTACCTCAAAGTCATGATGCCTATATAGTGCCGATTTAAAGTCAAGCTCTAGAAATGTGAAAATAACAATATGCAACTCCCCACCCAGAAGAAACAAAGAAACAAACATCCAACATTCCCCATAATTTCTTTCAAATAAACGTTAACATGTAGTTGTTCAAGATAAAGATACAAGATAAAGATAAAGACTTCAATTCATGTAAATCTGCACAAAATGAAACAGAATACGATTTATCACAGATTTAAAGAATTATACGTGATGCCATTGACCAAATAGACATGAAACGTGTTCTGAACGAATATTCTAACGTTTCATGCTTGTCGTGTTAAAAGTAACTTATACATAACTTTTTGTGATTGAAAAATGAATAAACGTTTGATTGCTGTCTGCAGGAGAACTTAACCCGACGGAGTCATCATCTGAAAAAGTTCAGTTAATATTCCCTGAGTTAAACAAGGTGCACTCAATCTGTAGGTAAAAAATGCCGATGAGATGATATAGATATAACCATATCCGCAAAAATCAAAACTATGCGATTATATGATATAAAGAAAGATTGTTGACAGTTGCCAAATAAATAGAAAATGGTTTTGCTCTGTACCAAACACTTGTGGTTAGCGAGAAATACGGAATGCTATATCCGAGACAAAGTCAAGGAATTAGAATGTTTTAGTGAAAACAAATTTCTTCTAACATAGTTTGATGTAATTATGATACGAGGGCATTACCGCCTCTGCTTGTACTGTTTATTAGCAAAGTAAATACAATTCAACTGATCAGCTCAGCTTACACTTACATACACTTACATACACGATATTTTGACGGTTACGCCGCTTAGTTGGTGTCGTATCTGATAGCATGGGCTGATTAATAAGGTGTACTCTTTTTTTGTTTGTTTCTATGTTTTCAAATAATAATAATAATAATTTATTGCGCACATTCCATTTTTTGGGGAATGAGATGCACTGTGTTGTTTTTCTTAGCTTCTTTTGTCTGCAAATGCGATTAGGTTAGCTTCTGCTGTAGAAAAGACCAACATAAGTTTATAGATCTAAGAAAATTTACAACAGTTTCAACATTGCCTCAATAAATTTGGTGAATATTTGGTACAATTGTTCTAAGACTTTGTCTCTTCCTAATGAATTGCATCTTGGACGTTGTAGCCATTTTAAGCACAAATTTATGTACAAATAGGGCACTGTCTATCAACTTAGGTAATATTTTTGTATATATCTATATAATCATTATGGGCAATTTTCTACACATAATATCATTATAGGCAATTTCTACATATATTACCATATTGGCATGTTTCTACATATCTTGTCATTATAGTCAATTTTCTGCATACATTATCACTATAGGCAATTTTCTACATATGTTATCATTATAGGCAATTTTCTAAATAGATTATCATTATAGGCAGTTTTCTACATATATCTTATCATTATAGTCAATTTTCTACATACATTATCACTATAGGCAATTTTCTACATATGTTATCATTATAGGCAATTTTCTAAATAGATTATCATTGTAGGCAGTTTTCTACATATATCTTATCATTATAGTCAATTTTCTACATACATTATCACAATAGGCAATTTTCTACATATGTTATCGTTATAGGCAATTTTCTAAATAGATTATCATTATAGGCAGTTTTCTACATATATCTTATCATTATAGACAATTTTCTACATATATTAATGTTATATGCAATTTTCCATTTTTGAATGAACATGGTAAGCGAACACTGTATGAATCATTTATACAATATAATACTGACAATACAAGTCTCATCTGATCTTATTATAAATTGTAACCTCTCCATTACATTTAAATTTTCATATATTTCTTGGGGAAAGGCGCAGTTGTATTGTTGTTAAAAAATAATAAAAAGGCCCTTTACCCAACCCAAACGTCGCAAATTCCATGTAAACACAAGTGATTTTTTAAATCTTGATTCACTCAACATTCGCAATATTCGCCCAAAGTGAACTCTATATTATAACTTTGTTTTGGAAATCTATTGTTAAAACCACTTGAATTCGTTTGAACTAGTACGTATATATTCTGCTATATTTTATGTCTTGCATTATCATTCTATCTAATGTATTGTTGAGAAATTATTAGATGTGAGTTGCATAATACCAATAAAATATTTACTAAATGAATTATGGGCCGTGCATTGTGAAAACCCCGAAAACTTCTCACCCATAATTTAGATATAATAATGACCCCACAACCCACATCCTCACCCTCGATCACAGCTGTAGCACTTGTTTATTTCGTGTTTACACGTCAAGGAACAAAACTCCTGGCTATTTAAAAATAGCCCATGCAATATCTTATATTTAGTGAAACTGTTTACACAGTTTGCTAGAACTATAGCACATTTTCCTGTTTATCGAAAGAAATACCGTCAGCAACAATAGCTTGCTGGCGACATATATTTTTCTCACATTACTATATGTGTGTGATCATGCTTTCCAGTGTAGAACACAGGTGAAGAATTAAATGAATCTATCACATGCAACTGTATAGGACGACCAAATTATATCGGAATTTCTGAATTTAAGTCAGACACGAACAACATCTTGTCTCTATCATGGAATTTTCCTATCCAATGCAGATGCATAATACAGGATTAGGTTTTTCGCATTCCTCAACGAAAATTTAGTCTTACTGGGAATGTTGATGCAGCATTCAACAGCAATACACCATTGAAAATAGCCTCACCTAAATCAAAAGCGGAAACAGTGATGTGTATGCTTAATTATTCAGTGCAAGCTATATATGTCGTTTAAACACATATCAGCATTTAAAATAACAAAGTTTGAGACAACTTAGCTATGGCAATACACAGACTCCGAACTGTGAGCAGACGATTGTTGCGCAATGATACAAATGCGAATAAGGTAATCAAATGTTGTTAACTCTTATCCCTTAGATTAAACGAAGCAGAAAAATATAATGATAGAGACCCTGATTCACCCTTGATATAGAACTGAGTTTCGTTTAAAAAAAATAATGAAATACGAATTTAAAACTAACAAAAGTAACAATTACAACAGCAGTTTTTCTGCTTTAAACCGACTACAGAAGTTGTACGTTTATGACTAGGTCATCGTGTTTTTGGGACAATAACTTCAATTACGTCCTATTTTAGAACGTACATATTCTGCAATTAGTGTCTATATTGATTATGAAGGACCACTCAAATGACAATGGAAATCTGGGAGCTTGTTCCAGTTTCATTGCATAATAATTGCAGTAGGTCATGGGATGAAAGAGAGTAAACATGAGGACAAAAAATGAACATATCGGTATTCTTTACACTGGAAATTACGAGCACACTTATAGGAATGTTCATTTTCGTTTAGGACTGTGAGCAAAACAATCCTTCATTATGCAACTGTGATGGATAAAAAAAATTGTACCCTCGGGCAAAGTCTCGCGTCATATGAAAGTTTCTGACCTTCAATTATCCTTTTCAACATTGAGGCACGTGACAGATTTGGATTGTTGTTGCCGTACTCAGCTGGAGGATTAGATAATGTCTTATCCGCAGCCATCTGGTAGACGACATATACATTGTTTCTGCTGTCAATGGTTACAATTAATATGTCCCAAAAGAACAACAAACAGAGGATAACGGTCTTGTAGTGAAGGATGCTGGAAGTTAATTGTGATTTTAATGTTTCAGATCGAATAAACCACAACTGGTATCCTAACACACGTACTTTCAAACAATTTCTTGAAAAATATATCAGCTGTAAGTACCTGTTGATGCTACGTCACAAAGTTTTCGACAGTATTCTAGAAATTTTACTACTGGACATAAATCTTCGACAAATTCGGTGTCACTTTGCACATGATACATTAAGAGCAGAAAACAGCAATTAGTATAAACTTTGAAATATATCGATTCAATTCATTTTCTCCAAAAGAAATCAAAGACATGTAGTAAAGGATTTAACTAAAACTGTCAACTCAGTTTTCGTCAGGAGTGAAATAACTTCAGTCATTAGGCTTTAATTGAATGAGTTTTTGACCATTAGTTTTAGATAATTTATAAAGATCGCCACATGTTCAATTTTATATCTTTAGCTACAATCACTTTATCTGATTGTGTTGTTACATAACACACTCTAGGAGAAGTAAAGGGTCTTTATTTCTTCAGAGAAAGTACATTTAACAAAACGAAACCAACAACACATGTGAAGTTAGAGAAAGTTACGCAATATAGACATAATTTTCTTCAGTTTTAAAGGTACATAAGTAAAAAGATGCAAACCTTTCTTCTGTGATGTAAGATGGACTACAACTGTCTGATAAAGGAATCTAAAACCTTTTTTTGGTGAGATTAATTGGATGAATACGATGTCCCCTTGTAATTTGGTGATGCTAATACAAGGCTAATAGACATCTTTAACACGGAAATTATTAACTTTCGTGTACTGATCCTATAGCCTTCTTGTATGTTACAAATAGCCATCTTAGCACAGCGTTAATTGCACATTAGAAGCGCATTTTTTGACATTCTATTAACAAAGTATACAACCTGTCTACGGCTTAAGGGTAAGTTTCTTTCCTTGAAAATATCTATACCAGGCGCAACATAAGCGATTTTAATTTGTCACCTTTAGATCCGAAATCAAATGTCATAGCCCTTGTATTTCACAAAGACATATATATTGGCCTTGTGACTGAGAACCTTTCGAAATAGTATGTACATTACACGTAGGTCTCGAAAAGTTTACCTTGAAGGTCTCTCGGATATTACATTTAGGTCTAGTCAAGTTTACAGTGCAGGTCTCTGGGCTATTATATGTAGGTCTCTCCAAGTTTACAGTGCATGTCTCTTGGCTATTACATATAGGTTTCGTCAAGTTTACAGTGCAGGCATCTGGGCTATTACATGTAGGTCTAATCAAGTTTATAGTGGGGGTCTCTGGGCTATTACATGTGGGTTTCGGCAAGTTTACAGCTGAGGTCTCTGGGTTATTACACGTGGGCCTTGGCAAGTTTACATTGCAGGACCTGTCCCTTTGCCATTAGGTTTCGACACTTTTCTTTGTGTTATGGCTATAGTAATCATTGCGTTTGGGTTTCAATCTTGCTAAATGCAATGATGAGGGCCAAATGACAAAGGCAATGTGAGAAGAAATAATTTAACATGGGCTTTAGTTTTCAAAGTATTGGCATTTGTTTTTCTTACAATTATAATTTTCATTTTCAGTCGCTTTAACTGTAATTTTGACGTGAATCTGGACGACATCAAATTAAAATATTTTCAAAGAATTATTCTGGCACTGTCAAAAACGAGTTGCAGTACAATTTTATAGCATTCTCACTTTTTAACTTTTAGTGAAACACTTATTGTACGTTCAAATATTTTGCAGAGTGTGATCGTGGCACGTGGGAAGTTTTCTTTTCAAAACGTATTGTGCAAAAATTGCTACGCGAGATGCTTACTCCTCTTTAGAATAACAAAAGTCTTGCTTATGCTGTCACACCACTAATGTCAAGCATTTTCCTGTGGGTTCTCTAGACATGGCTGACAGAAATTAATACCTAATTTCTTTCCATAGTGCACAATAAAGACCATTGTGGTGCTAGATATTTTCACTATTTTCTTCATGCATAGTCAGAACATTTAAACTATTCTGCTGTGGCACTGGTACCTGGCGGGCTATTAATCTGATGGATATGGATCTAATTAAAACAAAGTGTGAAAATGCACTTCGGTACGTTGCTTTCATGCAATTTTGACGGTGGACCATTTGAAGAAGCTGTAGCTTCATTTAGGTACTTTACAACATCTATTTTTCAATTTGCCATTTAAGATGTATAGGAAAAAAGTTTTAAGGATTGTTCCCTATTTTTAATTTTGAAATAACTTCCTTGACAACATACAATGAATTCAGTTAGTGTCACGAGACCTACAATTATTGTGATCACTTAGAACTCATACTTGCGGTGTCCCTCTATTATATCAAAACACATTGAATTGTCTCGTCATCCCAATGCTCCAGTGCATTTCCTTTGTGAATATACATACTACAGACGGCTAAATTATTATAAATTTGAAGTTGCGATACCTTTAAAGCTTTTCGGAAGAAAATAGTCAAGAGTTGGAAGAGTATGCTATAGAAATACTAATAGAATACGAAAGCGAAGAACTGCAGAGGTGAAAAAAGTGCTTCCAGATTTCGACATGCACATGATGTTAGGTAATTAAATGATGATGTATATTTGCACAATAAACAACGGCTGTTTCGAGATTGATTGACCATTACCATACGATGATGATTTTTGGTTATAAAGATATGATATATATACGTACACAATAACTTTGATGCAAAAGGCTTAATCTGATACATACATACATACATACATACATACATACATACTGTTACGTGTAGGCTCGTACAAATGTAACAGAAGAAAAGAGTGAAGTCAACAAGCTTTGTATATTTTAACAAAATAATTTATTTCCCTAGAAAACAATGTAAAAATTGGTAAATAGGACTTACGGTTTGTGAATATAATCCAAAATATAATCCTAAGAATGAAAAATACAAGTCCTATCACTAAATAGTTCTATTAGAATCCAGGTTCGAATCTCGACGACATACAAATATGGAAGGCGATGACGTCAGATGTGGTCCAATTCCTCAATTGAATCAGTTTTTGTTTCCGAATAATTTCAGAATAAATTTCCATGAATATCTTTCAAAATTTTTATAAAAAAGTCAACTTGTTGAGTTTCCAGGAGAATAAATTATTAAATCCAAATATCAGATGAAAAACAAACAATCTGGCAACAAATAAAAATAACACCTTGTTCCTTCAAGATGTTAAAACGACTCTGACAGAAGAATATTAAGAATGCGTATTTAAACCCCAAAAACATCATTTCAAGTCTCGCGAGATGGGTCATGTGGTCTCTTACTACAAGAAATCTATCACGTACGCAAGTGTAACTCCACTTAAAAACCAATAATAAAAAAGCGTTGTTTACACATAGTGATCACGCAAGGAAAGTATGGCCCTGATACTGACCAATCATTTTAACTGCCTGTTTACAAACTTCCCCAACCTAAGACGAACTAGGTTAACTAAAAATAATTCTCATGTAACACTTTTTACGTCTTAGATAAATAACATTTTGTACAAGAAAATATCGAATTACTGAAAAAGAATTTCGAATCCTTTCAATAATCATTACAATAAAATGGAATGAAACAAAAATAAAATAAAAAAGAATTTTAAAACTAACACACAAGCAATTTAATTACATATACGTAACAATACATACATACATACATACATACATACATACATACATACATATATACATACATACATACATACATACATACATACATGTTTTTAGTTTTAAAAATCATAATTAACATGTCAGTACTTAAGATGCCAGTGCAAAAATTGCGCGAAAAAAAAATGATTCCTTTAATTCGTTATCTATGTCGAAAAGATTTGGGAAGGATAAAAGGACCCCAAAATTGAAACTAAATTACCCAAGAATAAAATTAGAGATTTATTTCGTAAACCTTTAAAATGGGCACATGTTTTACCGTGGTAAGAATCAACACTATTTTGCAATATGTGAAGAAACTCAACACTGGAATGAAGACAATATCGTTCTGTGAAAGAACACTTAAACTTAACGATTAGACTTTAAAGAGATCCACTCAGAAAGGAGAATAGTTTGATTAAGAAATTTCTTACCACGGAACATAGCCTCTAAAGGAATTGAAAATAGGTGCATTTCAAACTTTGGAGACCACTCCGATGACTAAGTGGTTAGAGCGTCCGCCTCAGATGCGGGAGGTCACGGGTTCGAACCCTAGCCGAGTCATACCAAACACTTGTAAAAATGGTACAATCTGCTGCCTCGCTTTGCGCTTATCATTAAGAGGTTAGTGTTGGGACTGGCTGGCGTGGTGTCGGGATAATGTGACTGGTTGTATTATGTATATGTAATTAAATTGTTTGTTTGTTAGTTTTTAATTTGTTTTATTTTTATTTTATTCCATTACATGTTGTTGTAATGATACTTTTGTCTACTGGATTTGATATTTTTTTTAAGAAATTCAATTCAGTTCTGTTTGACCTGATAAACTGCCAGTAGTTTGAAACATTATATCTAATTGCTGACCTCGATTCAGGAATCAGATAGAGTTTGGAGTAAACAATTTTTTTTAAAAAATTATTATTTATTCCCAGAGTAAGAATCATTGATTTTAGCTAGGGCCATACCTAGCGTACGTGATAATCGGCATGTAAATGTTTTTACGCTGTTCTGTTAAGATGACTATGTGACTCTCATACGGCAATCTGTTTTGCGTTTTACATAATCTTATAACTCATTGTTATAAGAATAAATAGCCAGTTGTGCTTTAAACCTTTGAAGCTCAAAGGTGTTTTGTTGTGACCAGTTTGAGATGAATTTTTATTTTATTTTTGAATTAGTAATTCATTTCTCTGGAAAACATACATATAAGCGCTCCTTACGAAATTCTGGACAAAGACATTTATTGAAAATTATTCGGAATTCCAAACTGGAATATTATTCTATTTGATTCAACAAGGAACTGTTGACACGGCAACACTTTGAAGGTTATCGAAGAAGTCGTCGCCTTCCATCTTGATTTTCATCGGGATTCGAACTGTAATTCATTTAAGACTTTTCATTGATAGGACTTATATTTTTTAATTCTTGGATTAATTTTGGATTTGGTTCGTAAACCATAAGTCCTTTTTCTCTATTTTACTTTGTTTTTGTAAGGAAATAAATTATTTTGTTAAATTTTACAAAGCTTGTTGTCTTCACTCTTTTCTTGTTACTTTTGTACGAGCCTAGACACGTAACAGTTGGAAATGATGCTACATGTCTGCGGCATGATACCCCAGTGCTAGACATTTCTATAAACTGTTACACTGCAGACATCGTAGTGAAACATGTTTAAAGCTACGTTACAAATCGAAAACACACACACACACACACACACACACACACACACTCAAACTCTGATATAGTTTGAAAACATTGCCGCAATATATTGGACAGGAAATTATCGATCGTACAAGATTTGTTTGCTTAAATACCTAACGTGATTATGCATATAGACCATCAACACACACACACACACACACACACACACACACACACACACACACTATTACTTGAGTAGTATAGTATATAGCAGCATATATATATATATATATATATATATATAAGTAAGTAAGGTTATATATATATATATATGCTAAGTATATATATATATATATATATATATATATATATATATTGGAGCTTATTTTGAATACCACTGATATTCAATTGGAACCTTATACATTTGGTCTTATAATAAACCATTTGCGATTTAATTAATAATACTGTACGTTCGTTCGAAATTTTCTCTTTGTGTTCAGAAGAAACAAACTATTTGTTGAATTTTACCAAACTTGTTGGCTTTTGCTCCTTTCTGGTCTCAAGATCATAGAGTTGTAACACTACAACTTAGGTACTGCTGTTATCATGGTACGTGATTAGAACGTTTGTTCCTTACTGGTTTCTACGGATCATGCGTTAATTAAATACAGTTTTAAAGTAATATTGTCACCATAAAAAACGATAAACCGCTAACAACATATATGCAGCTGTATTTATAGGTTTTATGCACTTTTTAGATTTGGCATAATTTAATATAACTCTTTATACTAGCTGTGTGCATCACAAGCGCTAATGCGATAGATCTTTTATTTGGTTAGTTAGTCTCGACACACGAACAATTGTCATGTGTCACAAAGGGCTGAACATACGGATTTCACTTACACCAGTTAATCAGTTCAGTTTATGAAACTAAACAATAATGCTTTAGGCTAGATATCACTTGCATAGTATCAAATCGGCAGAGACATCTGCTAGAGGCATATATTGCCGTATCCGTGTAATACATGCAATAAAATATTTATCACTCTAAATTTGATAGTTTAACAAAATGTCAGAGCATAATGTTAAAGATGCTACTGCCGATGGTCAAATTTAATGTCATCAGTACTCATATGAAACAAAGTCATAAATAATTTAAAAACTTGCGTAACATATTTAGACTGCATTCAGATGAATACAGTGTCTTACAATTAATGGATACATAAATCAGCCTACATAAAACGTGGATTGATCATTAAGTTTCTTTTGTGAGTAAATTTAGTTTCATATTTCATGTAAAAGCAACATATAAATTGGAGATGCACGAGTAAAAAATAAATAAAAGCCAGCTTGTCTGAATCATATCACATGCAATATTTAATGGCCTTTTGTTTTGTAAGTTTATTGCATGCAATAGATGTATTGATATGTGTGATTACTCCATTATGTCATAGAAATAAATGCTAAAGAAATGGCAGAGTGTTGTCAAGAAGCAACAGAATGCTTAATAAGTAACTGCTAATGCTGATAGTAGCTTTAACCCTCCAAACAAGAGTATTTAATATTCCAATATTCTTTAACACATATATGTTTAAAGAGCTATCAAAGTCGAACATTTCTTAATTATTATTCTATTTCTAACACTGTGGCGAGCATGTGATCAGTAAATTTTATCAATAGCATTCTATTTTCACTGCCCCAAGTTGGATGTGTGGTAAGATCCATTAGTGTTTGGCAATTCTATGTTATTTTTTCTTTTCCTCTGAAGTAAACCTCTGCCGAGAAGGAGAGATGAAAATTGTTACAAAATGTACATTGCATTCTCTGTAAACGTCAGACGTTGACCTTTAATGTTTAACACGTTTAACATGTAACTGTGTTTCTTTTCTTTATTTAATTCGTTTTACGAATTAGATATTCTTGTCAAAAATTGAATCAAAATTTGACGTTAGTACAGTCACAATTAAAACACTTTTAAGTAGTAGTGTTTTGTGTTTCACACAATACAACGTCGATTGTTTCTAAGAATTAATTTGTACAGGTAGGGAAATGTGCATCATCTCCACATATATGGTACTTATGCAAATGAATTAGAAAGTAAAATAACATTACCACGATCACTTTAGATTACAACTGAATCATATTCTCCACCCAGACCTAAAAGCAATTTCTAATTTAAAATATTGATTATAATGTCGATTTAATTTGTATCTGCAAATGATATCTTTCCTTATTTTCTTTAACTTGTTATTACCACCCAAAGCTATCTGAGAGACACTATGGGTATTTGCATTAGGGAATTCCACCAGTGTTTGTGTATCATATACTATGATGGAAAACAAGGTCAACCAAGTATTACCCATTGGCACATGTTACGATAATCTCCTTTTTTAGCTCGTAATTAGACAAGAAATCAAGGCATTACAAAAAAAGAGAAGCTACCAAGAAATATAGACAGACATACATACGAATATATAGAAAATTAACTAACTAGATAGCTAACAATTGCGATTAAAAGATAGATACGCATGGATAAATAAACAGATCAATATGTTTTTTTTATGATTAACTACTCACCCATCCCCCTGATTACTATGTCGGATTAGAGCATATAAGATATTCATCGATATACACTGAAACATGCTGATTACTTTTACTAACATAAGCAAAACTTGCATAAAGGCGTAGGGTAGACGTACAGAAAGCCTAAGATATTATCATGGCGCATAGGGTGTAGGGAAAGACTGTCTCAGATACAAATATTGTGCATAGAGTACAGTGAAAGAAAGTCTCATATATTAGCATGTGTCATTAGCTGCAGGGAAACAAAGTCTCAGATATTAGTATATGGTGATGGGCCGCAGGGAAATAAAGTCTCATATATTAGTATGGGTCATGGGCTGCAGGGAAATAAAGTCTCATATATTAGTATGGGTCATGGGTTGCAGGGAAATAAAGTCTCATATATTAGTATGGGTCATAAGCTGCAGATAAATAAAGCCTTACATATTAGAAAGTCACAGCTACTAGCATGGTGCATAGAGTACAGATAAAGAAAGACTCACGCATTAGTATGGCGAATGTGGTGCAGGGCAAGAAAGTCTCAGATATTATTATGGCGGATATACAATTTAGACAGGTCTGTATCTCATGATCTTTAAGAATAAGAAATCCCTTTTTATCAGTTGCAAATCTTTAAATTGGTAAACGGAGTGCATGTCTAATAAGCATGATAACCAAAGTGGTTCCATCTGTCTTTGAACTCGTGTTCCTTCATACAAACATATGTATTTATAGTACGTGAACATGTTGTCTGCTTAATTAATGTTCCTTGAAAGGAAAGCAATGGGAAAAAAGGAAATCTCGAATGCATTAAATTCGACGTGTGCTTCAATCGTTCAGCACTATGGGCTACAAAATTCGCAAAGAATTTTAGAAAGATAACCCTCGGTTACAAGGTAAACTGTGAATAGCATTTATGGACTTATTTACACTTAATAATTGCAGAGTATCTGAAATAAGGTGCTTCCAAATTATTTTGTAGCAGACTGCAAAGGCTATACTTTTAATCTTGTTTCTAAATAGTTGCTGAACGTTGCAAATATTTGGAGTTTCCTCCATTTCAACGCCAATGAAATACACTGACACTTATACTGAAATGTATATCCTTCTGCAATGAAAAGTTAGAAGATTGTGTTATTATAGTTTTTGACAAACATTTGGTTTTGTTTTTGTTACTAGCACTTCACAAACGTTTAAATACTATCCATATGATACAGCTTGATATACAGTTTCGTAGAAAGAAAATAATTTATTAACGTAATTAGATTTCTATTTTATTTTTCTTTAATTGTTTGAGACCACAAATAGAACTATGTGCAGCAAAATGAACTCTCTTTGTTTACCGTGGAAACAGCGTACGACCATTCCATTATTTTGTTTTGAATGATTAGCACCTGTATAAATGTACATGTTCGTCTTCAAGGTAATTTAATGTTCAGTATGCAATTGTTTGTACCCAAATAATGCACTATATCTTGCTAAGTAGACACACACACACACACACACACACACACACACACACTTTATTCATAAAAGCAAACAAAATAAACAATAGATAGAGCATGATGTATGGGTCATAGGAAGCAATTGTACTTAACGTTTTTCGATAATATGTCTGTCTGCATGCACGCATGCATGTATGTATGTATGTATGTATGTATGTATGTATGTATGTATGTATGTAAGGGTTTCAAGGCACTTGAACATAATTGACAACGAACGCAAACATAATATGTAAATTTACAAATATCTACCGGAACGAACCGACAGTGCTACCCATGGATTAACAGGCGGATGTCTGATTGCATGCAGGAAATTATATATGGAGAACGATGATTGTTATACTGGTTTGGAAATTTCTGAAATTAACCCGGGGCGATCACCGATCGCCTTCCCCTGCAGGCACAAACCCCCATTTACACTAAGCGTACATCACCCTAAAGGATGAAACCGAGTAATGGATACAAGAATTCAGTCGGAGAAGACACAAGTAGGCCAATCAGTAATTACCAATTTCAGTTGTGGACGAATTGAAAATTCTATAACTTCTGTAATAACATTTATTCTCATTAGTGGACTAAGTAATAATTATCTAACCTCTGTGATACTATTTTTACACCATATATAATTTGTTTCATATTATTACATACCAATTTAATCTTAGAAGGCTGATCTGAGTTTCGATTCATTGAGTGATGCCACAAGGCAGACCTGAACGTTTCGTATCGCACACTCAGCCTGAATTTCATGGGTTTAGTTCTGTAGGAACGCTTTTTTGCACGCGTTCCCTTAGCTTTTATTTTGCGCTAGCCATTGCACCCCCCCCCCCCAAATGAGTGTCATGCGTTCCGTCACTACTTCTCTCACATCTTTATTTGGCACTACACCACTGCTGAAACTACTTTTACAACTGAAATATTCAATAATATTCCACTTCTAAAATAACGGGAATGATTTATTGCTATACGTTTGAAATTATTAAAATATGTCACGTTTGAAATTTTAAGAAATGCAGGCATGCTGGCATTAATGCGATAGTACCTTAAGTAACGACGAGCGGTTTATGGTCATTTCACGGTATCTAGCCAGAGAAATTATAGTTACTTAAAGTGGACAACAATATTGTCGACGGAATGTTCGACAATGAATTCTCGGATGAAGCTGGTGTGCAAAGTGACATCAAACATGAGAGAGAGAGAGAGAGAGAGAGAGAGAGAGAGAGAGAGAGAGAGAGAGAGAGAGAGAGATGCCCCACGTTTGGAGAAAACGTCATCCCACGTGTAATGCTAAAGAGAAAATCCACTTTGTAAATTATCTAAAATAACAAACGTAGCTAAAATTCATTCCAGCTTCAGAGTATAAATGTATCGTCTGCGGAATTGTTTTCTTTTAAGGAGCAAATTTAAGTGGAGGGACCTACAATTTTTTTTATTAAAATTGCTGAGGGAAAGAATTTGTTTAGTAAATACAAGAATCAAAACTTAGTGGATATTATTTCCCAATCACTTCCACTTCTTCAAGTCGTCATTTGCCAACTTTACATGTTTCTGATCGAAAATGTTTCCATATCGTACACACAGCCTTCTTATTTTGCCACTGGATGTAAATCAGGCGAGTAAAATGTTCCTTTAAACACTTCACCGTTCATGTTTTCCAATCTTCAGATAGGAGGATCACGTCCACGTACTTGTCCAGTGACACGAAACAATTTAGGTAAATAACGTTTGTCATATATGCATTAGGTCTTCCCAATGCGAACACAATATCTAGTCTTTAACACCACCTCTTTCTTTGGGGTGGTAAGAGACGTTCCAAACAAATATATGAAACATCATCATTCATTTTCAAGGATCACGTTTTCGGATGCATATTCGATCCAACGATGGCACAATTGATTGTACACATTGACATGGTAACACCTCGATGTACTTGAGTTGTGGTGTAAAATATTTCCACATACGTTGTTTCAAAATTCTATGAAAACGATCTACTACACCGGGGTTTGTTTAAGGATTTTCAGTGTTGAAAAAATGAATGTGTCTTTTTCAACTCTTTTGAAAAGCTTGGTTCAGATGCTCGATGCCATTGTTCGTTTGCCATCGTAGAGGGCGACGATCACTTTGTTTTACAACCAGTTTTGAAACTCCTATTAACTCTAAACTTGTTTTAGAAGTCGAAGCTGATTTTGAAAACACATTGATGACACCAAACAAATAAATGTATTATCGACTGCACACTTCCAAATCAGAGATATAAGCTAAATCTACTTGGCATTGATGACTGATACCAGCCACTTTTGCTTAACGTCTGGAAATTGTTGTCAAATGGGCTTGTATAACGTATACGTCGATTATTATTATAACCATTGTCGCACATATGGTCAACGTACATTTTAAAGTTTGCTTTTAGTAGCACGATACAATTGTTTAATTCCTCCATAACAATAAGCATGTGTATTTTTGTCATACATACTAGCTAAAAGTGTCTCCATGATTGTGTTTGGTGTTTCTGCTCTTCAATATGTATCCCATTTTTCTATATTACTTTTAAGATTCGTATGTCTTTGGATGAGACTGGGCGTGTCCATGACCAATAGGTATAGAAGCCGGTTGTGGGATGTTGACCTCCTAGTGTCCTTTTTCACATTTATCTTTTTTTCTTTCTTCCTTTCTGTTTCTGCAAAAGAAAGTGTTGGCATCATCGTTTTGACCTTTCATTTCTTCCCGTCTGGTGATAGAGCAGGGTGTCAACAAGGATGCTCTAATAATACTGGGTATTGGAACAGAAGGTTTTTGAAACACATCACGTGTGTCTTTTGTTCTTCTTCTATCCTTATGGCTGTGTCTGTCTCTGGTCAGTTTGGATTCGCATTTCATGATCGTCTTGAAATCTTACAGAAAGGAGTAGGTTTAGTTGTTTCGTCTAAAGCTTCCTGGTGAAGGAGATGGAAACGTTGCATACAGGAATTTAACAGGAGTTCTTCGTGAGCCTCGATGCGCTTCCCAGATGGTATCCTAAAGGAGCCAATATAATTTTGATATGTCTCTCAAATGACTCATACAACTACTCTGGGATTCAACATCTGTTGGCCTGTATAAAATCTAATGGAAAATTAACATTACGCAGTGGGTGTGACATGTATGGACCAAAATAAGGTCAAACAGGAAGAATAATGTTAAAACTTATATAGTTATATATCCACAGGGCGTGAAAGAAGAAAGAAAACAGTATACTGTGCACAGTAGTAATTGATCTTTTCATTGAAATGTGTGCTACAGCAATAGTTAAGACTGTGAGTTCCTCCTTGTTCTTAGATGATACAACATAATTACATTTGCTTAAAAACTCAGTTCATGTTTTCTTTCACGGTGCAATGAATATACATTTAAAAAGACAAAATTCATGTTTTTTCTTTCAGTATGGATGAAATAGTCATTTGCTTTTCAAAACATCAAGTTCATGTTTATTTCTTTCACGGTGCTGCAAAAAGCAATCCACATATTCATACAACATATTTCAACAACAAAGTTCAAGTTTTCTTTCTCTCCTTTATCAGTCACACATTACGTTTTGGCATTGTCGTCCACCTCTTGCGTTCAAGTGTCGAATGGAACATTTGTCCAGTCACGTGACTTTCCCTTTTGTAAATTTGCTAGTGTGGCCAACTAGCTATATATAGTTCTTGGTAAGTATGAACAGTAGGTAACGTACAATGAATGCCCTCTTCAGGAGAGGAGTCAAAACTCGTATTCATCACTTTCAACGCAATGAGTTCTTCTTACATGTATACAGTTTTTTTGGTCTTGTCTTTGTATGTACTGTTTATAAAATAAATCTGCCTGTGAGCGAAATCCATACTCCACTCGTCGTACAAAATTCGAATGAATCGTCTCGTCTTGTGAAGTATTTCTTTCAAAAGGAACTCGGAATTCACAAAGTCTTGAATGCTGGCATTTACTCCATTCCAAGGAATCTGGAGCAAGGCTGATGACAAAAGATGGGGTATAGAAAGGCTTTTTATTTATTTCGCAGAATGGTCTTGTTAGTTATTGGTCACAAAACATAAAAAAAAATGGTGACATACTTGCTATAAATGCTTTCTCATAGGTCGGTAGGCAGATTCTGAATATACTCTTCTAACATGTCCATTGTCTATTTACAAAAATAAATGTGTTCGGTGCCACACTGAAGACAGAAGTCGTAATATAATGAACTGTACATCCATTCTGGGTTTTATGATAAACATTAAAATTATTTGGACATGATTTGATCTTGACCAGACCTTAAGACACCTTGTAATACTTCAGAGTTTTCTACTTGACCCGAACGATAGTTAAGTGTCAGTCTTTTTACTTTAAGCAAGATATGAAGTTGTCGTTTCTTCAAGGTCCTTACAAGGACAGCCGTAATGTTTGGGTCGACCACTGGCACAGTTCGAAGTAGTCTCTTCTGCGTGTACATCAGTCTAAGCTTTACATTTTCACTACAATGAGAACTATTGTGGTTGTACAATTCCGTTTTGTTTCACTACATCGTTTTCTACTGCAACAGATAAAACCAGTCTTGTCACTACAATGAATGATATTGCAACAGTAGAAAGGTAACAATTTCCTAAAATGTTTGATTCTACACATTTTTGTGCAGACACTAAGTTTTAACTGCCGATGTACCAAACCTTTTTGTGAAGAAACTGACTTTTTATGCTGCATTTGTCCCCAATTTAGTGACGATTGTCACTTTGAATGTTGCAGTAGCGCACAATTTACAAATGAACAACACAACAAACTTTTTGCAGTAGCACGCATTTTTACTAACAGTTTTCGCAAAAATCTTAAATTTAGAACAAATAAATTCTAAACTCTACTTGAGCTACATGTAAACCAAATAAGAAGTTCATTTAACACTGTAGTCAGTGCAACGCTCTCTCCAAGCAGCAACATTTTTCACTAAGTTTATGAAATGTAGGTCGACCAATATAACATTAAGTAAGCCGAGGTCATTCAGAGTTAGGGTTAAGATCTTCGTAGCATTTATCACCAAAACGTGAAAACCCACACTCGGTTGGCGCGATAGCGGGTGCTGTTTCAAACTTTTTGTCATGAACATTGGTAGCATCATAAGTGAGTATCTTAAATCAAGGACAGAAACAGACATAAGTCCCACTTAGGATTCACACAGGATTTGAAACAATGAAGGATATGTTTGAACTCGTTAAAATAAGTCAGTTCCCTTTACTTGACTCTGTGCGTGTTCTTGGCGTGCTTCGTGTTGAAATAATAATAATAATAATAATAATAATAATAATAATAATAATAAATTAATGTCGATCAACGAGAATTAGGATGAGCAAACTGAAATGGAAAGAAACTGACGCACTGTGGATTAAACAGAGCACGTTTGAACTAGAGTGTTTCCTTTAAGATAAATTCGCCACATGCTCTCATCTGCAGTAGCAAATTTTATCTGTTCATTGTTAATTTGTTGGTGTGTTTTGTGTTAAACTTGTTTCTCTTTTGGCGTTTATGATTGCTCACTCTCTTTCAAAAGTCAACTGTTTCCCCAGTACGTTGTACACGTCAGGACGTAGATGACATTTTATTGATACATCCTAACCTTTTATTGGTATCGTAAGTAAGTACTGTAGATGAACTTACATCCTGGGCAATATTTGTATTTACATCTGAATGTTCCTGCTTCCTTACAACGGTTTTCGTTCAGCTGTGCACTCTCGTATGAAAGCGAACATTGATGGTCCTTTATATACTGCAAAGGGGTCAATAATGTGCAAGCGTTTCTAAACAATTTCCAATATGTTTAGGTGTACAGTTGATGGGGCTCTTATCTTTGTATCTGAGGAGACTGATTGGGTGAAATATACCTAGCTTCTTCTAGGGGAAGCTTTATAATCTTGTTTTTCTATACGTTTTATGTATGTGCCTGTTGAGATTTCTAGGTCTTCTAAAACTTAAATTCTAATTCAAAACTTAATTCATGCAAGATACTAGATCAATATCTAAACATCTGTCTACTGTAAACTAAGGATGTTTACATGCATCAAAAGAGTTATGTCCGAATGAGTAATGTTTTATTTTAATTTTGTACAGACAGTAAGAAACCATTGCATTTAATCGTGCAAAGATATCTGCTGAAGTCGAAAAGCATCCTCGCTTGTAAACACAGCAAAAACATGTACATTGCATATACATTTAATAAGGGCTAAAACACACTTTATAATTCAAGATGAAGTATAAAGTTGTATCACCATGACACAAATATACTCTGAAACATCCATGACGTGACAAACAGTCCATATGTATGAAATCTCATGCGAGAAAAGATAAAACGAATACTTTGTTTCAACTAGAGGTGATGTACACATCAAGAATTTCGTTAAATGACCCAATTAAGTAATTCTAATCGTACATGCTCCCTTAAGGAACGTATAATGAGTAAATTTCGGATAACTTTATCTAGGAATGGCTCATTTTGTCTTTACAAGTAGCTCCTCTAATAATCAGCGAAATGCAAATTACTGTTCTCTACGTAAATAAACGTAAAATTTGCCATTATTCATGTTATGCTTATTTCCAACTTTTAACGGATTTCCTCTCCATTGTCTTGTAGTAAGAGTAAGTTATTCATGATATTTTGCCCGTTGGAACTAGCCAAATTATGTTAAGAGTAAATCATGAAGCCTATAAAAAATGCAGCTGGTGTAATCAATGCATTTCAAATTTACCCTTTCCGAAGTCATTATTACTGTTCGAACTTGAAATGAGTGAGAAAATTCATTTAAACGTTCATTCTCTATGGTTATTGCCTCGTAGGATACAATAAAGGAAAACATGCCGGTTCTTTGGAAGGATGCTACAAAATCAATTAAAATCTATAAAGTGTCGGATTAGAATGGATAGAGCATAATAGCAAAATTGTGTGGCATAAGGGAAATATTTAGAGGTATATATATATATATATATATATATATATATATATATATATATATATATATATATATATATATTTACGCTGTATCAATGATATACCACGAGATGTATAAAGTTTTCATTAAAAGGAAACGAGGCTTGCCGAATTTTCTTTAAATGAAAAATTTATACAACGAGTGGTATATCATTGATACAGCGTACATACTATACGTATATTTTATTTATATCACATACAAATACATATATTTGCCCTTTAAACGGAGTTAAGATTTACTACAGGCGGTTGTGTATTGACCGAATGAATTAACTCCTCACATCCCCGAGTGTGTCCGCTACAAAATGTAGTTCTATTCCTTTTGTGGCTATTCACAATCACCTCTGCATATTGATAAGTTGATTTTTTTCTTTTTTAGTTTCTATTCTTCTTCACATTGATTAAATCAATATAATACATACTTATGATATAAACAGGAAAGATATTTTCAATGATTAAAGTAGAGCACTACAAAAACACATGACTATCTACACCATTCACATGAACGCTGCCATTCACGTACCGGCGCATGGAAATTAATGTGGAATAGAAAGTAAGCGAAACGAAGAACCAACAAAAGGTAATTAAAATATTTTAATATATTTACAGCTGATCTAAGTCATTATTCTACTCTAGTAACAGTACCACCGACAATAAACTCTCTCTCTCTCTCTCTCTCTCTCTCTCTCTCTCTCT